>WURS02440757.1:0-14964 GCA_011762765.2 Rhinocypha anisoptera
GATCCGGAGTGCCGCAGGTTCGAGCCTCGGTGAGGACGAAAATTTTCTCTTCTCGAATTTTCGGGAAAGCACCTACAACTTCAACACACGCAACCACAGTTTCACCAGTAGGCACTGATGGCGCAGATCAAGAGAATCGGCCCGGCAACTAGCTGCGGGCGAGAGTGAAGTTTATGGAATCGGCCTCAGTACTGCGATGTGGAAGGCGATGGGGAAACTACCACATTAATATCCCTAGAAAATGCAGCTTGGCTGCAGTAAAACCAATCTCTGGAGTGAATTACCAATGATGATATATATATATATATGTATGTGCGTGTGTATATATATTCGTATATGTTACTTCTCGACCGCAGAAAGATATGTGATTATTTCTATATCGAGGGATTTGGCAATTACAACTCAACATAAACCAAACACATAAACAGTAAAGCATGAATAAGATACAGCAGCATACAAAAAACAATCTACAATTATGAAGTGACATATCTCAACATATAATTACGTAGCAACTTAGTTTTTTACATAATCAATGTAACCAGGGTTTCGTTTGGTGCATCTTGTAACGAATTCCGTTTGCACTGCGGGTTCCAGAACAAAAAAATGTCACCATGCCTTCATTGGGCCTAACGTTTACCATCGCCTGTTTCCCATACAACAAACTTCATCTACCTCTACAATTCTACCCTACTTAAGTCCCTTACTCTCTCGAAGCACCACACTTCCATTACTTCCCATCTTTTTTTCCCCTGAGGCCGATACTGTGTAAGTTTCACTTACTTATAGAATTATGCCCAGTATATATGTCCTGATGAATCTATGACATGTGACCAAGCTAAAAACTATTTGTAATGAGTAATTCCACTCCCTTCCTTAAACTGAAATGAGCTCTGAGAAAATGTTCATTCTAATGCAGCCATCACTTTTTCAACATTTCGCTGGCCCGCTAACTCACGGATTTGTATTTAGAACCAGAAAGTAAATGAATAGCGTTATTCGTTTACCGGAAATAATTTTCAGGTCCGAATGAGTAAAATGTGTAATAAAACAAATAAATTCCAGGGTTTGTCTCACCATTGCTTTGCAGAAACGAGTGGAAGGGTAGGGGGGATTGCCGCCTTCTTATGTACTATTTTTATACTCCATTCGATATCTTTTTAAGAGAGTAAACTGGCTAAAATATGAGTCAAGGGGCTTGGGGTTGCGAAAGAAAATTAACCGAAACTCTACTGTACTGGTTGATCTCCCTCTTTTTACCTCCTTCGATAAATATTGAAACAGAGCGTGTGTTCTCGGCCGCCATTGACACTCGAGAATTGATCAGCATTTTAGAGAGAACGAAATCGAAGGTGAACTTTCTTTTTGTGAGGGACGGTTCCTTAATGTAATTTTCATGAGAAAATCGAGGAAGGGATTGCAACCATAAGAAAATAAACGAGTCGCAGGAAATGCGAGGTAATTTATCGGTGAGGATCTTCTTTTGCCCTGAAAAAAAATCTTGCATTGAAACCGATATGGCTTCCGGATAAATCACGCGGCTGTTAGTTAATCAGTATTCAGTATTTGAATAGGTTCTTATCGCCTCGACTTTGAAATTCTCTCATTCCATTCTTCGAAAATTAAATTCAGCGGAGTTGCAATGAAAAAATGTGCCCTCAGAGTTCCTTTGAATTGGTTATGCGACGCATAAATTGTTCAGTGGATGACACGGCATCTCTCTCTATCTCCAGGTCCTTTCACTTATCTCAAACTGCTTATATAATTGATTTTCAATGGCATGTTTATATTCTTATGGTAATTATTTCTTCTTTTCACCCATATTTAGCTGGGTAAATGTGCCAAGGGTAAAATTGAGGACAGTTTCTTGTCGAAAATACTGTAGCATTTTCTGCGATCAGATATGGAAAGTCCCTATTTAGAATACACCTATGTCCCTGACGATGAAAAAATGGCATTCATTTTTTTGTACAATTCTCTAAATGGTGATACAACAACTTCATTCGATTTGGTTACATTTCGGACTAATATCTGGGATTAATACGTGAGGTATCTATTACTAATAAATGTCAATAGTTTCATTTTATGTCAATATTGAAGTCCTTTTCATTTTTTTATAATGCTAATATTGCAATCAAGGATTGAATACGGCAAACCTGCGAGATAATCTCACATTTTGTAATATTACTGATTTCATCCTCACAGTAGCCTTAGAACTTTCAGGAATTAAAAAAATTCTTTCTCCTTTCGGAATTCATTTAGCTAAAAAGCCAATTTTCAAATGTGAACCCTAACATGTTACATTTCTTTACTTTTTGTGAATAAATGCGTATATTCTCTTACAATTAGATGCAACACCCAATTTGTAATGCAAAAGGCTCGTGCAATAAGTTAGTGGATTCATCATTTAACACGGTATTAGAATAAAATATTTGGTTAAAAAATCTCCATAAAATAATATGTCGTAGTTTAATATCGACCACATTAGGTACGATGATAAGGAGCATTATGTTTTAAATAAAGTAGAATGTATTAAGTAGAATAACTAGAAGAATTTAAGTAGAATAAAGTATGTATCTTCGTATTTTGACCTTTTTAGACCTTCCTCATTCGTGTTACTCCTCGTCAAAAATTTAATTTCAACAGTATTCCCGTTCCCCTTAACCACCTACAAACTCTGATGATGAAAGATAATCTACCGGTTAAGGTCGTTTTTTGACGAGCCTCACGTACGATTTGCCTCGCTCCATCGATCCCTTTTCAAATCTTCATCCTTGCCTACCACCTATCATTCTATCCAAAATCCCTATTCTCTTCCTGCCCCTACATTGTTTACCCAACATTCTCCCCTCCATGACAAACTTCAGCAACTCATTGCCTCTGAGTACCCCTTCCATCTACCTTTCCTGCCTTAATTGGATTACACGCAGCTATCACCTCTCTTCCCCTCATTCTCAACACTTCATTATTTTTTCTCTCCGTCCATCCATCCTTCGCCAAACCTATACCTCAAAAGCCTCCAATATATGCTCATAATCCTTCTTCATGGACCAGATATCGGATCCATATGCTTTTCTTCAAGTTCTTGCTTAAGGTCCCTGTCATCAACTCCTTCCTTTTCGCAAAGGTCTCTTTTGAGTATGCAATTCTTCGTCTAATATCCTGGTCACTGCGTCCATTTTCCTTTTGATGCTTCCCAAATGTGTAAGCTTTTCTACCTGTTGCAGTTTTTGCCCTTTTAGTGTGATATTTAGCCTAGGCTTCTTTTTTCTCAAGAATCTCATTACTTTCGTTTTCTTAATGTTAATTTTAATCCCAAACCTCTCCCATTGGTCCTGTAAAGTGCTCGACAGGATCTTCAGCCCTTTGGCTGAATTACTAACTAGGACTTGGTGGTCGACGAACCTGACTGGTTTAACGAGATCCCCATCAACTTTTACTCCTGACTCAACCGTTTCCCATGCTCCTTTTACCATCTCCTCCGAGTGCAGGTTAAAAAGTACAGGTGAAAGTGGACTCCCCTGTCATACTCCCGTGCATAAATGTGGCCATCCAGACTCCGTCTCCCTTACTTGCGCTGCCTGAGACATATAAAGGTTTCCGATGAGAGGCATATCCTTCCAATCCACTCTACTTTATCGAATGCTTGCACAAACCCTACAATGCAGGCGAAAACATCTTGATTACGTTTTATATTCCGTTCGATCAATGTCCTCAATACAGCTATCGTATCACGAGTTCCTCTGCCTCTTCTAAGACCGAACTGATCTCCACCTAGGTATTCTTCTGCCCTTCTCTCCAGTATTTTACTGATGATACACAGAACTACCTGGGATCAAAGACGAAATATTCCGGCCACATTCCTTCATCTTAAATTCCTCTAACTAGCTCATAAAGCTATCCTTCCTAATTTTCCTAAGCCCTTGAGTAATCTGCTGGTATCCTCCCCCACAACCTTATTCCTCTTCATGCCCTGCAAGGCCCTTTCAATCTCGTTATTTAATATATCCGTGCCTAAGCTATCCTCGTCTACTTCCCACTCTCTTTTAAAATATAAGTTCAAGGGTGTATTTTCCTTATTGTAGAGTACCTCCATGTACTCTTTCCATCTTTCCCGAATATCTTCCTGTTCTATTAGTGTCTTTCCAAACTTATCTCTTAAAGTAGGGATCTTATTCCCAGTTCTACTTCCCGTCAAGGCTTTTACATTCTGATATAGTCTCGCCCTGCTTCTCTAACCTTTCCATGCATTCGCGCTGTTCTTTCCACCATGCCTCCTTCGCCTTATTAGTCTCTTGCCTCAGTTTATTATTTGCCTCTCGGTATTACCTTCTCCCGTCCTCCCTATTGATGTTTTTCCACTGTCTACGCTCCGCCATCTTCCTAATCATCTCCTACTTAAACCATGGTTTTTTAATTCTCTTCTGGTTGACTCTTCTTATTACTTTTCCGGTAGCTCTCGTTATTCTGTCTTTAAGAATCTCCAACCTTTTTTCCAACGCCTTACTTTGGTTACCCTCGTTTAGAAGACTATCTATGCACTCCTAGTGCACTTCTTTGTTCTTGTCAAAGCTTCTAGATTCCATTTCTCTAATCCTCTGCTCTGTTTAATCCTTTTTTTTATTTTTAAATAAATAAATTTTTAATCCTCTTGAATTTTACAAGACATTTCATCATAACCAAATTGTGGTCTGAATCCCCCTCAGCTCCTGGATAACTTCTACTATTGGAAACACTGTTCCTAAATCTCTGCCTAACCAAGATGTAGTCTAACTGATATCTCCGTGTCACCGGTGCCTTCCAAGTGTACCTTCGACTCCTGTGGTGTTTGTGCCATGTGTTTGTTACTACCAAACTCCTCCTTCCCTACAGAAGTCCACTAATTTATCCCCGCGGTCGTTTTTTATCCCATAACCATGTTCATCTACTTATTTTTCGTCCGTTCCTTCCCCCACGACAACATTCCATTCCCCAATCAATACAATTTTTTTTCCTACGGGTATTTTGTCTATCATTCTTCCAACTGATCTTACACCTCGTCTACTTCTTCCTTCTGGTGGCCTCTCTTTAGGCATAATACCCGAATTGACTACGTTAGTTGGATCAGCTTTTACGTCTATCATGGTTAATCTATCAGTAACCTGTTCAATGTTAACAGCCCTCCTTCCTAATTTCTCGCTCCGAACTGGCTACCCCATGCTGATTCTCCTTCGCTCCACTATAGATTACCCTAAAACTATCGCTCCAATAATATCCAGTATCTCTCCATCTTATCTCACTCAACCATAGTACTTTTCTAGTAATCTATTCATACTTTCTCCATCTCGAATTTGATGTTCTCTTAACTTCCCTGCCCTTAACATCGTCTTTACATTTCACGTTCCTATTGCAATCATTGCAGCCCTCCTCGTTGCTTCTCTGAAGTGGTGGTGGTTACAATCTCTAAAATAGGAATAACATTATCAACTGTACGATTGAATTATCTACGCTTGTGGATGCTGGGTGTAGATAGTGACCTGCGTCTAAGTAATATCCCGCAAACAGCCACAAGGACATATGGCAGGGGGTCACCATCTGGCATGCATTTATCAAGCAGGAGTCATCACCAGCCAAGCATTCACAAATGCAAATATAAATTTATTCAGATCGAAAGAAACTACTTACAAACAAAACACTCAATGACAAAGCAATATTCATATAATGCGGGAATAAATTCAAACTATGTATACTTGAGACGCATGCAAGATAACTACAAAATATATTCACAACTATCCCAACTATCTTCTTCGTGATTGCGATTATTTTTGTTTCGCTCTCTAATCGTACGAGAAAATAATTACATTTTGAATGTATCCTCTCTACAGTCTAGCTCCCTGATTATACGTACATGATGCTATCTACCGCAGTGTGACGGGACCTGTAATATGTTTTTAACCTCTTCGCTGAAATGACCTGCCTCGAATTTATAATAATAAATTTTACCTGTATTCTAACCTGCGATCGAGTGGTTGCCAATCTAATTTCTCCAATAACATAGTTAGACAGATGTTGTGTTGATCGTAACAACCTTTCGCAAGGTAAAGTATTCGGCTATTGAAGTAAGGACCATGGTGGATCAGGGCAAGATAAAAAAAAGAAACTCAGTCTCAGCTAAATATAAGCCACATGATTTTCTGGGAACCGAATGTTTCTGGAAACCCCTGGCGGTAAAGAGAACCGAATGTGTGAATTTCACACGGTGTAGGTTTTTCGAGTAAAGCTGTACCTTCCTCTATCAAACCAACCTTCCGACTGAATGTTGCTCTTTGCTGTAGAGTACTGAAGTGTCACATTTAATAAATCTCTTTCACTCTGCGTTTATGGAATTTGGGTACCATGGGTCGTGTACATCTCTAATAGCCAGTTCTCATTCCATGTTACAATTTTCGAGTTCTTCCTTAATAGCAGGAACATTTTAAATGTAAAATTACACTGGCAAAAATATTAATTCTTGTGAAATTTATTATTATTATTAAGAGTTTCTAGTACTCGGTATATAATCAAGTTTTTTTAAAGTTAGGCAGGATTCATCTCCTTTAATAAGTGTTGAATTATCATCCATCCTAGGATCGTTAGAGACCTCAAACTCTTTAACTGTTCTGTTCAATTTATTCCTGGTACTCCCCTCCCGTTTTTCTCTTCATTTCTCATTCGTAGCAGATTGTCTCTTTGATCTTTTTTCTTTTAATTACTTTTCTCATGAAATTTCCTCCTCTCTCTTCTCGCCGTTGTCTGATAAAGTCTCTCTTCTCGTACTATGTTCGTCTACTGTTGTAAGAGCTACATTAACCATGCCCTGGCCATTTTGTTTTAGCCATTCTTCGCTGCCTCAAAAAGTTTCGAATTATGCCAGTGAAATTTATAATTTAAATGTTCATAGCCATAATAAAGCATTTGATTGCCTTTTATTAGCCATAATACAAAGTTATTGGTAATGAATTTATTGATTCCAGGCTTCATTTGGTGGTTTCTAGTATCTATCACAGTCAAAGAATAATGTTAAAATCTGTGGAAAAGTACATGTCTATGATGGATAAGGTTATTGTTAATATCCAATTTTTCTATTTTCCCTTTTAGTTGTTTTTGCCCTTAATTTTGCCTTTTTTGTGCAGTTTTCTCATTCGTTGGGAACTTTGTATGTATTGCATTCAGTAAGAGATTTGAGTGACTAAGCATGGCCGTCATTATTTCCAGGATCAGTGCTTCTCGGTGCCTTGGGCATGACGCTGATTGCCTTCGCTTATCTCATTACCCTGTTGGACCCCCACAACCTCATTGTGAAACACGTGAGTATACAATCAACGTTCTGTGTCCATATTTAGAGTTCCAGGATCGTTATGGTTACACTCAGCGTTTACACATTCTACTTATGAAAAACTGTACTTAATTTACGTCGTTGTAACCAATCGAAAAGATTGTCTTTTGGTGTGTGAATGCCTTCACAAGAAGCTAATATCGGCCCAAATCAATTATTTTCTCCCATGATAGAATCTATCGTCGTTCGGTTCTTGTGTGAAACTCGAAATTAAATCGATTTTGATTTCGATAACTCGATTTTAAATCAAGAGAGTATGCTCGGGTGTTTGTTTAATACTTGCGAGTGCTTATTATGAATTTCACAAGCGATGAAAGGCAATAGGGTGGAATGAGACGGTCGTGAACTGAAGGGGAACTTAATATTCCATAGATCCTACCCAGTGTCACTAAAATCAATATCATCAGTACAGCTCAATAGCTGCCGCAGGATAAAAAATAACCTAGTCCTATTTTGAAGAAAAACCTATTAAATAGTCCCTCCTCTCCATCTCTCACCGAACCATCTCCTTGATCCAGATTAATGTATGAATCCAAAAAATCCCGCACTCACAATCAGAATCGGACCACAAATCCTGTGTGCAATAAAAATGTCCATTTTTTTAATTGAACCAAGAACTTGCACGAAGAAATGTTTTTATTATTTTGTGGTTGCACAGATACTCAAATTTGATGACCGACAGCCTAATAGCAGATTCAATTCAAGGATTATCATTTTAGGATGTTCACCTGGTTAAAACCTCATATTTGTATAAATGCTACGACATGTTTAAATGAGAAAAATTTCTAAACGGTTTACGTCACCAATTTGATAAATCTATGGCATGCTAATGAAATTTGGTGCAGCTGAAGAGAAAAAAAATAAAATATGCGCAATGAGAGAAAATCAAGGGATGTTGAGTCTATATCTGTCCTTAATTTCTCTTTTAAATATTGCCAGTTTATGTGTAAAATTTTTATGTCCTGTTCTTTGACCAGAGTTGAAAGAGATCGTAGCAAAACATTAAACATGCGGTTTAATGAAGTACATATTTTTCGGCCGGCCAGGTTAGCGTAGTGGGTAGCGGGATAGCTGGCTAACCCAAGGTCGCGGGTTCGAATCCCACCAATGTCATGGATTTTGTGTTGGTCTAGCCTTCATTTTCCTGGTTGGTTGGTGTCAGCAAAGCTATGCGGTTATAAAAACCGTGCCAAAACAAAGCGAGCCCTAATTATGGAAACATACTTGGAAGAAAAAAATGAAGCATTTGCTTTTCATTAAGAAGTCCGGCCTGTGCATTTCAAAGGTTTTCTTATCCCACGTGTTAGATAATTATTACATTAATATTAATAAATAAATAATAATGAATTATTAGATAATTATATACATGTAAAGGCAAACCCTTAAACTACTTAAAACAGTCAACTTATACCCTGCCAACTAAAACCCTGCCTAAAACAGTCAACTAATATGAATTATTATAGCTATTTATTTTAACTGTGTAAATAATTAAATATCTTGACTGTTTTATGGCATTCCTCTTCCGTTCTTATATAAAACATTGACTATCGACCACCAAAATGGTAACTTATCAAGTCTCTTTTGATTTATTAACCCTAGATATCATACCTCTTCAACGGAGTTTTCTCACTACTCGGTTCGCCATTCATACATTCCCACTCCCTTGATTATCTTCCCTCTTTTTCAGTCTCTTCTCTTTTTTACTCTTGCTTTATTTGCTTCCAGGGCTCCGAAACCTAACTCCTTTGATTTCACTTTATTCTTATCATTGACAGACGCTGGCACTAAGGGATGGATCCTATGCTTTCGGTCTTTGGAAGAAGCCACCGGTCTCCATCTACATGCGAGTGTACGTTTTCAACTTCACCAATTCAGAAGCATTTCTCCGCGGAGAGGAACGACTTCGACTCCAGGAAATTGGGCCCTACGTTTACAGGTTAGTGAACGGGTGCGGTGCACCCCCTGGGCTCTACGCTCAGCTTCTCTCTTCTACTTTCAGGTACCTTAACCGCTCACTATTAGACTCCATATCATAGTTTTGAACTGGTCTTTTCTTTAGGTCTCTACTGAATTCCTCCAATGATTCCTTCATATCCATAAATGAGCCCCTCGTTAGCTCAATTCTTTTTCTAATATCCATCCTGCTGTATTCGTCCTCGACTGAAATATTCTTAAATAAGTGGAGGCTTCTACCTACTACAACTTATGCCCTCCCACTTCTATCTTTAACCCAAACTTTCTATCTTTCGTATATGTCTGTATTATTCTGTTTCCCTATATTATTCAGCACCCTCTCAAAACGTTTCCAACATATTTCCTTACTGTATCATCACTTATTATTTTTAACTCTTAATAATCTCTTCCTCTTTTTACAATGCTTTTTCTAACTTTTTGGTAATGTTATGTTTTTATTTCCCTACTCTATAAAATGTTGTCAATCTACAATGTCTTTTACCGTGGGATGCTTTTTTGATGCCTGGAAGACTAAATAATTAGAAAGAAGGGCTGCAGGAGGCACGGTGGTTATTAATGAGGAGGTTTAGTGGTGCAATGTATTGGCCTATGTAGAAAGGGGTTCAGGAAAGTGCATTGAAAGCGATAAGTGAGGTTGTTAAGAGGTTTGAAGAGTGGATGGGGGGTGGGAGAGAGAGAGAGAGGGTTTAGGATGGGGCATGTTTAGCATCGTGGTCTGTTACTAGGATTTGAAGGGAGGTATGCTTGGAAAGAGGTTTGTTGCCTTTCAGAAGGTGCGAAAGGTTAGCAAGGAAATTGTAGGTGACGTAAGAGCATGAAAGTAGAACGTCAGCCATGATGTTGTGTTGATCTTTGTAGAAAGGGTTTCAGGATACCACGAAAGCGATAGGTGAAGTTGTTAAGAGGTCTGAAGAGTGAAAGGGGGTGGGAGAGAGGGTGGGGATAGATTTAAGGAACTTTATACGAGGTTTTATGAGGTACAGGGCGTAGGGGAAGTTGTTCGATTGCATGAGTTTTTGATGTTATTTTGTCCAGATTGGATCCACATAGCCTCGATGGAGGCTGGAGTGGTGAAGTAAGATTGGATAAGAACTCATTTCGGGAATCGAAGTTTTTACAGATAGAGAGCGAAGGCGCTTGGCGTGGCACGGTAAGTGTATACATAATTGTTTTTCAGCTGGTTAAATGTGGACCAAAGTAAGTGATTTTAGTAAGGGATTTCTACATCAAGGAAAGTGATTACAGAGGGAAAGATGAAAATAGAACAGGTAGAGGAGACAGATGGAGCCACGGACGGTCAAGGTATGTATTATTTATGTTATCAGATGTCATGTGTAGAACGGAAGAAAATTTAAAGGAGGCGTTGAATTTGCTTCCATGGCACATCCCTTGGAATGTGGCGAGAAATGAAACTTGCCCCTATTTCCCGTGCTATTCACATGCCACCCTCTGAACTTCCTGGCTATTACTCCTCAATCCTCCTGCACATCCACCACTGATCACTTCCAGTGCACTTTCTACCTCCCTTTCTGCGTAGGTGAGTCTTCGACACCACCCCAATCGACAGTCGATAAACGTCACGCTTCTTGTCGCTAATGCCTGTTACCCATCAGCCGCGACTTCAGTCCCAAAACAAATCTCTCTACTCAAAATGTTTCCGTAAAAAAATTTTACATGAAATTTCTATTTGTGCCTCACTCCCCCTAAATGCCTCCTCACTTTATTTCAGACATCTATTACAATGCTACGAATCGTATTTCTCGGTGAAAGACGTGATTTTCACCGTTACTTTCGGGAATCGTTCCGATTATTGTGTGAAACACGTATTTTCACATGGATTAATATTTACTATTATCCCACCAATTTTTCCCTCTCTATCCTAGTCCCCTCCTTCAACCTTCGCGTCACCCATCTCACCGGGTCCTACTTAGTTCACTTCCGGCTGAAAAATACGGCTGGGGCCACCGCAGTTTAAAAATACCAGTGGGTGTCGCTTTTGTTCGTATTTCTATTTAATGCAATGTAATGCAAGTCTTACATTCATTCTCATCTCTGACAACTTCTACTTTTTACGTACCTACTATAACTCTATGGTAATGATACCTGTCTGTTGGGAAAGGGGTATGTATACGTTACAGCAGGGAGTGGAGAATGGAGAGGATGCAAAAGGGATGAAAGAATTTGGAGGGACCAGGATATTTGAGGAAATATGAAATAGGTATCAATTTACAATTAATAGTCGCCCATTAATCTACAATGAGTATTATGACTTGAAGATGGATGAAATGGACCACACCGTTGAGCTCCTTGCAACTCGAAATGTAGGACATACTATAGATGAATATGTGAAGTCTGAATAATAAAATATAGAAATATACACCAAGGATATTACCATAGATTTTGAACCCGAAAAAAAGTCTATAGCTTCTCTCTAAGCTGCCATGCCATTTGCCAAACATCTTCATTTAGATGTAGTTTCAATTTTCAAACACTAACATTCCCTATCTCATACGCCATCCGTGCACTTATCATCCTTCCCTCCTAGAGTCCCTACTAATACCGTTTTCCGCAATTATCATGCCTCAAATGTGTCCTATTAGTTTCCTCTCGTTGTGGAAGCGTAGTCTCATCATAAGCTTCTTTTTTGACCGCTCTTCGGAATACTTCTTCATTGGTTATTCGCTGAATTGAATGAATCTCGTGAAACGAAAGCAAAGTATATATTATAGACAAATGAGGGACCGTTCTCTCGGCTTTTTCGGGTGCTGCGTCCGCGTTTGTTGATTTGTGATGACAACAGTTTTCGCTAGCCATCCTGCTAGCGTCTTCTGGTCGAAAGGTTGCTAGCAGGATGGCTAGCGAAACTGTTGTCATCACAAGTTAACAAACGCGGACGCAGCACCTTATAAAACCGAGAGCACGTGGACGACGCCGCGAAAACCTTCATACCAAACGAGGGTCCGTGATCTAAAAGAGCATCAGCGTATTATGGATTAGATTCTCTCGCAAATACTCATCTACTGAAAGGTAGAAACGCCAAGTAACGTGTTAGATTGGCACCCGTTTTATTCTCAACGTTTTCTGTACTGACATGGGAAGGATGCCCATTTATATGTTATTTCGAGGCTTGGCATTATACAATGCAGTCCACGTTTCTGTGCGCGAGTACTGGCCAATGTTCCGGAAGCATACACCTATTTGAATATGCGGATACTCACTTAGTTTGGGGAGGGTGAAAACAATGACGGCGCCGTTGCCGTCATTGTAACAGTTGTATGCTAATTACCATACCCAAAATCGAAAGCTATGCTTGACTTCTACGACGACTCACGAGAGAGAAGATTCGGTGAAGCTGAAATCCATGCCGCTCGTGTCTAAGGAGGGCGTTCTATTAAAGACTTCTATTAAAAATCTTAGTGGAAAAATACGTTGTACGTAATTCTTATTTCTCAGGGCACTCTACCCCTAACATGCCCACGTCAAATATTCAGTGTTATTAGTAAAGTGTTCTAGCTCTGTGACCTGAAAATTATCAAGTAGAGAACGTTAACAAGTGCGGTCGTAGGGCAATTATATACTGGAATCCTCTCTGTCTGCTATAGCTCTAACTCTGAGGATTTGTGTTTTCCCTGGCGTTTCCCTTTTCGACCTCTTCGCCCTTGCTCCCTCTTCATGCCCGTGGTTGGAAAAGTTGAGGAAGTTCATCCATCTTGAGGTTTACTTAGTTTCCAAGTCCAAATCGGAATTTCTACTTCTACGTATCAACCTGCAAGCCGCCGCAAGGGGGTGTGGCAGGGGCTGAGCCACCACCATACGAGTAAATTCACATGCACTCCCAAATGCAAATGTTAGGAGTCCACAGAAGGAATCCACTCGCACAAAAATAGTAGCAAAACATCATCCACATGTTGCGGGACAAAGTCAGACCGCTCACAACAAACGTGCATGACAACAACTACAAATGCCGTCATAAAATGCAAGGTCAAACAGGAACTTTCCCCCTTCGGAGGGACTTCTAATTTGGCGGACCATAGCACGGCGTGTGCAAAATATTCATTTGATCTTTCCCCTTTTTTGTTTATGACTCCTAGATCTCCCTGTATTTTGAGCGCTTTGACATGCTTGACTAAGTCCCTTACCTTTGGCAAGAATGAAGTGTTTGTATGAGCCGACCGGGTTAGCCTGGTGGGTAGATGGGTGTTTTATATGACTTGAAGAGGTGCGAAATGACCATAGCCGTCGAAGCACCCTATAAACAAAAATACTACTACCCAATATTTGCGCGACCCTAACGCTGTAATGAACGTGGGTAATGAACGCGGGGTGTTTTTTTTTATTTTCGGGCTAAAATTTTTCAAATTAAAATAAAGACTATTATATTAAATGCTAACTTACATTTTTCAAATAGTTATGCCTTAGAAAACTGTTACTTCACTTTGTGAAAATATTTTTCTGCGGAGTTCACCATGACGTGATAGCTTGTGAAGCACTGCAGCTTCAGTTCCAGTACTGCGTACTGAGAGGTACTCCAAAAATATCTTTCATTCTTTCAGCTCATAGACACCACAAAAAAACTAGACACACGATATATGTTTCAAGTGCACGAAAATTTTCCTGGTTCTGGGTGACGGGCCTGACAGTACCTATTCGCTCGTGTGATTTACTGACTTAGCGTCTATACATTTTAGCAGTGTCGTTTTTCTTTTACCATCTGTTACTTTATGTTGTCAACTTTAAATTTAGTGGTGTTACTAAAGATTTTTTTATTGTAATTCTGTGCATGACTGCGGTTTTTGGTGCACAGAGAAGAGCTGGAAAACGAGAACCCAACCTTCGGAATGGAAACCGACGATTCACTAACATTTGAGCCAAGAAGGACGATTCATTGGGAAGCTGATATGTCTCTGGGGTCACTGCAGGACAAGATTATCGTCCCGAACCTCCCGCTCGTCGTGAGTATGAAAATAAGTTCGAACTTTGACCACGGACATTGCGTAGTTCATTTCCATCGTCCGCCGATCGTTATTTACCGACGAGGGGAAAACCAGATGCGTGAATCAAGACAGGGAACACAGAGAAATCACAACTCTTGTGAATTAAACCCATAATTTCCAAATCTTGCGGCATGTTTCCTTGTTGTCGAAATGATTAGTATCAACTACCCAATCAACTACACTTTCGACTTTAATTTTTTTAACAGACTCTCGATTATATCGAAAGCCATCATGAATGAAATTATTAAAAGTTGGTCGTAGCGGCTCTACTTCCGCCACATTCCACAAGACTTGAGAGTGGAAAGAACTTGTATTCCGCGATTTTTATTGAGAAGGCATTAGGCAATACCTTCTATGCAGACATAAGTTATAGTAGGGATTGAATTATATAGGTCTTTCGCTGGTGCAATAAAACAAAACTCCAAACGCCAACACTGTTAGGGAGCCGGAACGGCTTTCTTGCTGAGAAAAGAGATCGCCAGCCTCCGTGTCATACCTGAATGCATTATCACACAAATAGATATAGGTAGGAGGTAGTGGTAGCCCAGTGGGTAGAGTGCTTGGCTACTGATCGGGGGACCCGGGTGACGACCCTCCGGCCACCTCCAGCTAAACCCAAGCTGAATGATTTTTCGTGTACCACAT
>WURS02440768.1:0-14963 GCA_011762765.2 Rhinocypha anisoptera
TTATATGTTCCTATCCCTTTCCTAATTTACTATAATTTGAATGCTATATTTTCGCCATATGGCGGTTACTTCTGTATAAATGAGTATATGTGTGTGTGTGTGGTGAGAAAGTTGGAAAATCACTTTACCATCTTCCTCGTCCCATTTATTTTGTGTCCGTCTTTTTGAGTTCCCACCTGCGTCCAAATAATTTAGCCAGTACCATTCGTTCCCGTTCACTTGCTCGTTATATGCATGGTAGTGATCCATATTCTCTGAACATGAATTATTTCCATCGGAAAGTGATATCTAGCGACATGTTTAAGTTACGACTCCACGGCGATTTAAAGCGACTTCTTCATCCTCGTCTACCCTCCAATTGCGGAACTTTTAGAGAAATATTTTGTACATTTTCAGCCACCCGATTTGCCAATCCAAAAGTAAGGAATTGAATGTCCTTTGTGCCAACTGTTAAGTGAGTCTCTGTTGAATGGAGGATTGAACGCTTTCATTTGAAAAATTTGTTTAAAAATCTGTTTCTGATAGGATAATTTTGCATACTTTTAACTACCGCTTACCCCACCATATTTATATATTAGATTTTTATAGTGCCACCCATGAAAGGAATAAATAACGTTCTATCATATATATACTCGTGTTGTTCATCAAATAAGTACAAACATATATAAAAAATCACACATTGTACATAATATTTCCATAACGATTTCTGTAGGTAATTTACTTTTATAATTTTGAAAATGCCTTGCTCTCCTGAGAAGAGAAAGGAAAGTGGACTGGACGGGACACATTATAAGAGATGGCTATTTTAGGAAAAGATTAGTGAAGGGAAAGAGATGGAGAGGAAGAAGAAGGCGCAATGTGGTGAAGAGACAGTAATGGAAATCCCATAGGAGCAGCTAAGGGAGTCAGCACAGGACCCAGACGACGGAGGGAGCAGTACAATCGAAACCCGTCCGAGGACATTCTCACTAAAGAAGATGATTCTGCTGAAGGATGGTCACGTCAACATAATATTATCTTCCCCTAACGCACGACATGGGGTTTGGGAATTACGAGATTGCATGCCTGGAGATGGTTCGCCCCCTTCCAAAAGCTCATTTCGGCGGCTTGCAGGGTACTACCTAGATGCTAGATGATCCACTTATAAAGTCATTTAGCAACACTTCCAATCGAAGAAAGAACGCAACTGGACGAAGGTAACACCCATGACCAGGCCATGGAGGAACTCGAACCTGTGACCTTTTGGGTTACCCGAGCGTGCAATCAACTTGGCTAACTCGGTCGGACCTCTTCTTATTTCTTTATTTTCTGACAAAAAAATGATAAGTCAGATCAAGAATCGCATAAACAACTAGAGAGTTTCCCTGTTACTATGATACATATGGCGTACGACTTTTACCGTGAACTGATATTCTCGAATGTGTTCCTTGCGCGAGATTACTGGGTTAGGTCTAGTCTGCGTGAAAACCTGAGCTGGAACTAAGTGCAATTTTAGAAATTCGGAACAGAAATCGGGATAAACAGGAATAGTTTCCTAGTTTATTCAAGGCAGAGATGCAATTGGAAACGAAAAAAAATTAACCGATGGCTTTGGAACAGGGTCTCTGAAAGTGAAGTAATTATCATCATTTCAAATTTTATCTTACATTAAAAAAATCTTTTAACTTATTTAAATAGGACTGGCGAGTGATGCACATTTTTGTCTTTTGCAATCATAACTAAACTAAATATTTTTGCAATGCCCTTTTTCTTTATCGTCTCCCATTGGTGAGCACTTAATGAAATGAATGTTTATCAACTTCTCAACCGCAGTGTCAATAGATGACGATCTAATACGGCATGGAAAATAATGGCGGTCCATGTAGCTTTGGTCAGACTGAGTTATCACGGGCAGACGTATCATATGTCTTAAATCCTAGAGAGTATGCGCCTAGCGTTTCGTCAAGGAATTTAATTAGGGCTGTCACACTTATTAGCGTAATCGTCCCACGTAACTATCTCCACTCGCAGTGACTCCAAAGAACAGCATGTTTATTAAGGGGAAAATTAAGTGTGCTCTCCGTGGCCTCTTCTGAACCTCCCCTTCTCCTAAGTTACCATCCCAGGAGTTGCCTCAAGCCTCATTAGGGAGGTTTATCCGAGTCACTTGACAGAAGAATCCCCACAATTGACTAAATTTTACTTTATCAAGAGCAAAATATATTTTTTTCTGGGTTTACAAAAGGACATTTTTTAAGTCCCTTCCTCTCTCTTCATTTCTTTCCTTGAATTTGAGTTATATACTTCTATTCACGTCATATTTCAAGAGTGAGAAAGAAAGAAGGGTATTACTAAATGACAATTTCCAGTGCAGGAAAGTATAGTACAATTATTCGTATGTTCTTTTCTATTGGCCGGTAAAAATACTGTCACTCGCCGAGGGAGTTTTTCACTGGTTTCAAATAATTAGGAAATTTACTTTATGTTTTCATTTAAAAACATTACGTGTGCCATCTCTTCATCCATCGTAATAAAACTTAAGCTAATATTTATTTTTCTGCGATCAATGCGTGTAGCTTTTCCCCACTTTGATTAAGACCAAACACCACGGGAAAAGGAATCTTGGAGCACCATGTAATTTTCCACAGATAATTTTACCTTAAAAATTATATATTTAGAAAAACGTTTCCTTTTTCAATGATAATGAATTTTCATACTCTTCAGCCTGCAACCAACGACTGTACTATCATGCGTTCCTAGAGTAAGTTTTGTCAAGAGATAAGTGTAAAATTTGTCCTTTATTATGAAGAAGAAAGCAGACTACATTTAAGAAAATGGTGTTTTAGCGGGTATTCTCTAAGTCTCTCGGTTTAGAGGCACGTATGGAACGCTGATCGTAAATTAAAAATGACAACCAAAATGTTAGGCGCGAGGCGCATGATTCCTTTAATTCAGCATACCTCTATAGAGCACAAACTTTAAAAATCCTCAGACATTTTTTAAATTACTTAATTGTGAGAGCAGAATATTCAAGTGAGTCTACGTCTTCTAACCTACCGTCTCATTCTATTTGCCAAAAATATTCAAGAAAAGAGAACAATCGCTCAGGAATGTTAATTGAATTTAAAACAAAAATCACGTAGGCATCGTGCGTATAATTGCAATGCCACAGTCCTGTATCCCCCCATGGAATGCATTTAACATTCTTTCGCGATCTCCCTTGGATAATAGCGCCTATGTCTCGCCGTTTTCTGAGTTAATGCGTCTCTTCATTATTTTTTTCTTTTCCTCGCTCTTCAAATCTCCGAGGACGACTTAAAAAATTTTAAATTTGTATTCCGCGGAGGCAAGACTGAACCTTCACCGAGAGGATTTACTTTGGAATGCGCTTTTACCATTCATTCTCTCAGACTTTTACACTCCACCTTTATCGCGTAACTCAAAGCTGAAGGTGAAATAATAAAATAAAAGTCTGACTTAAAAATGACAACCTACCCACGTGTAGGTACTATGCTCTAAACTCACTTTTGTGCACATAGCATACATAAAGTTCGAAACATGTAATGTTTAATTTATTCCTTCTACGATTGGATATAATGAAATGACTTTTATTTTAAACCTTTCTTATCACCCACCATGACCTCGCCCGAGTTTCTTTCTGAGTGATCTGATAATGTTGGTTTTTTTGGCACTTATTTGCTGGAAGTGTGTCCACATATTAATTTTTTTTTGATTTTCAGGTTTTCATTCTAAATATTTTTCTAATTGTATTTTCAAAACTGCCAATATATTTCCCGTTTTTTTATTAACTTTAAAATAGCATTATTGTCAAAAAGTGGGTACCCAGCATATTGAAAAATGTCTTTCAACGAAAAAATTATTAGCATAATACTTAATAGCATTTACAATAATAATCATCGGGACACACGTATAGTTCCTCTCGGAAGATTAATCGTAACAAGCTTTACCCTACTTCAAATGAATTCCCACTGTAAATCCATAATTGCGAATTTGGAGCGGAAATTACCATTAATAGAAAACACGTACCGAATTCGCACATTATTATTTAGTTGATAGACTTTTGATCATAGACTGTAAGTCATCTGAATCCCCGATGGAATATGTTTTTACTGCATGCTATAAAATTAGCTTTTAAAATAAAATAAAATGATTTCCAAAGAGTTCTCCTCTCTCACTAATATCGCGGGGACTGAAGGTCTTTGGAACGAACATAATGAATCCTCCGTCTCAAAAGAACGAATATAGGGAACGGGGCCGGGAGAGAGACTTCTCGTGTGAAAGGGTGCATATTATCAGGGGAACGAGAAGGATATGAGAGGTTTTTCATGAACAGATCGTCCGAACGACGTGCCTCTGGCCTCGAGTGGAGGATTTCAGGGAGCGTTGTGAAGCGGCACCGACGATTGCATACACTCTCTCTCTCTCGCTCCCCGCAATTATGAGTGTGTGAGCAGAGAGTTGGTTAAGCATCTGTCCGCCAGAGAACACAGTCTCCCCAGAACCCGGGAACGAATATCACACATATTGATTTTTGAAGCGCCACCTCCTGGTCGTTAAAGTTACGGAAAAGACCGGCAGAGGACAGCACTCGACCAGAGTGAGCTTTTTTTCTGGAAAGGTGGCCGTCCAACGCGGTTTGTTCAAGTTGCTTAGATAAAGTCGGGAAGGCGGTTTTATTAGCAAGAAAATGTTTCTCCTCCACACGAGGAGCTATATCAGCCAATTGATGAGTTTATTAAATATGTATATATTTTTTTCTAGTAAATTTTATGTACAAAGAAAAATTGTCGTTGCAAGCATGTTTGCTTTGTCTGAAGGCCAGTGGTGATGTCCGATCCAGAACGAGTTCTACAGTGGAACTTGGATAATTCGAGCCTCAATAGAACATTGAAAAAATTCGAATAATCCAAAAATTAGGATCAACCGGAAAAGGTTACAAAAATTGCATAACTTCATGATTTGACAGAAGACTTTAATCTTTAGATCTCATTAGTACATAGGTATATATCGTTAAGAAATGTGTTTGTTTGTCAAAAGGGTCAGGGATCATGGCTTGCATCCTAGATTTCATTCTCTCTCTCTCTCTCTTAATAATCAAAATGATTTATTTAAATGAAAAATATAATAACGTCCTTTTGATTTTCAAAAAATCACCTGAGCTGATGGACATGATTGGATTGTCTACGGCGTATTGAAACTACGGTGTATTTCCTCCCGCTCTCCACGCAGCATCGACCCCCTCCCCCATAGTATATCGTCTACTTTGTAACCTTTTCACCTAATCTCACTCAAAAAAATCATCTATATATTTAACATTTATTACCCATTTAGTAGATATAGACTGTGTTTTGTATGCACAGCACACTTGATAATGACGTCCAAACGTTGAAACACGTGTGGTGCTGTCAATAAAAACAGTAAGATGTGTAAAAAGTTGAGTTTTATTTCAATATTTTAGTTCGAATTAGGCAAAATAAAATTCTAATTAAAGACTGTTTAGAATATAGAAGTTCGGATTTGCCGCAGTAGGTACCTATATAATTATCTGGTTAAGGCAATGGCAATACACGTTAAACTGCGCTCTTTCATTTTTTTTGCAATTTATTTTATAAATAGATGCGATTCAATGGGTGTCGTCAAATTCCATTTTGCATATTCATAATGAATTAATAATGTTGCTATAGACAAGTATTCTGATGAAAGTTTTCAGCATCTGCCGTATTGCTGTAGGGGTAAAGTAAATAAATGCGTTTTTTTTATTCTTGCATCAACATTCATGATTACCCTGCGTCCATTTTCGAGAAATAACTGGCAATATTTTAATGTGTTTGACGGCTAATTCTGTGATACTAGCAAAACATCTAATGGCATTGAACACTTGATGTTAATTAATAAAGATAGTAAATCGATTATTAACGACATAGTTTTTTAATTATTTAAGTCCTGAAAGGCAAACAAAGAATCCTTGTTGTTTGCAATTACCGTATTAATAATTTTGATTATATGGAAGTGAAAAGACTGTCTCGTGATACTTTTTCCATCGTATTTATGAAAAAGATCTCCCTTAAAACTTTACAAATAAAGGTAAATTACATAGAAATAGCACTCCAGTACAGCAGTCCAAAAGGTGAAACTTAAAAATATTGAAGAACTACTTTAGAAAATACCTATTGCTTAACTTTTGGCTGCCTGGTTTTCTGTCTAGACTACAACGAAATAAAGCAAACGTTAGCATAATTAATTTCAAACCGAAATACTAGATATTTACCTTTAAATGCATTAAGTAAACCAATCGTTTGTATTGCCAAATCTGCCAAAATCTTAGGAGTTCGTATTGATAATAACTTTAAATAGGTAGGGGTTATTAACGCTGTTTCTTTACGGATAAATATGGCCCGCTAGAGCATGAATTTAATCAGAAATATTCAAATTATTGAAACAATATCATCAGTTTACTATCGATGTTTTAATGGATTTACATTTTTTAACACTCTTTAAATATAATTTAGAAAATACTATTTACATCTTTTATGCCTTGTTTTCAATCAAATACTACAACTAAATAAAGAATATATTATCATAATTAATCTAAATCCAACAAATGAGGACAATATTACCAACAAACAATGCTGCTTCCTATGGATATATTTCCCATCATGAAATATGATACAATCCAGCCGGACGCTTCTGGTTGGAATTATTTTTTATAATCCGTAAGTAACTTTTACGACTGATGTTAGGCGTTCCATATTGACCATCTTGAGAACTAAACCACTATCTAAAAAATAAAATATCCTAATATTTCCTATGAAAGTTGATCCACTATGCCTTTAAGTATCTAGATTTTTGTAAAAACCTAATCGTAGACGGGGCCATATTACAAGCTTGTTTACTCCTATCAATAGAGTAACACTATAAAAATAGCCCTCAGTACGCTACCATTTGAGTGTTTTAGTAGTTACCACATATTTCATGGGAATAATATTGAAAAAAAGTGAAAAATACTCATTGGAATAACTTTAATCCGCAGAAAAAGAACTCTGCTGACCAAAATCTGAATACTTCACCGGTAATAATGCCATGAGGTAACCGGTAACCCAAATAATAGATAGTTGATACGTGAATGGCCCAATTACATAATGTTCCTAAAACACAAATACTACCACTAGATACCTAGTTAATTAAATTTCGTGACGTCATTTTATGAAAGGAATCGTTAAATAGATCATTCCCAACAATCTCTTGCATGGATTAGTGATATTATGATAGGGCTCTCTCTAGGGACGAGAAAAATTAAAGTAACTGTAAGACTGCAAGTAACTTATCACTTGATAATGCGACAGGTGTGGCGAAACTAGTCGTGTCAATAAATATTTTGGTGGAAAGCAAAGTGTTTTATCTTTATAACTGTCAGGCGTTTAAATATAAGTGCTCAGAGCAAATGTCATGGATGACTCGAAGAAAGAAATGGAAATTCTGCCAAATTAATGATTTTCCTATCGCAAAACCCATGACTGCAACCATGCAGATTTTAACTGCATCAGAAAATTTTACATAATGGAGTCATCCATAAATGACGCCACGCGCTTTAGGCTGAGTGAGCGTTTACGGCTACTCTTCCGATGTTCCCAGACGAGAGGTGAGAAATAGGGGTTTTGGTAATCTGTGACATCACCGGCAATGTCAAAACAATGAATACTGTTATCAAGGCATCAAGGATTCACAATGAGCTCGGTATTGTGCCAAGGATTTGAAAAGTTATATTCCCACTTAAACCCTTATTATATGTTATATTATATGTATGGTATATTTTGCATTTAACTTCGGCTAGCTTCAACTGGTATTCACGTGTCCTACAGTCCCCCAATGGCGTTCACTACAAGAACCGAACTAATTTCAGTAAGAAATTACTGGAGGTCCTTTATGCCTGCCTCACGTCTTTGTCTTGAGAGGACTCAGGGGCCCACTGAAACATTTCGGAGCACCGATCCTGTCAGCCTGAGACATGACTTTAAAGGGGATTTAGTACACCTGATTGCTCGCGTAATCTAAACAGGTCCTGTGGGGTAAAAGATAGGAGCAAGATTGCGGTACAAGGATAGAGGCATGAATAATTTAATGCCTCTCATTGTATTTATAATCCTATCCCTACATCTTCCACTCGAATCATTGCGAAACTTACACGGTGTCCCGCGAATTCAATAAGACGCAAAAGACATGGAACTTAGTAAACGTAGCAAAGATGGTCATCATTTGTGCTTCAATCCGAAGAATGGTCCACCGCAGCCCTCCATCATTTCCTATTTACCGCTAAATCTTTTGCTCCCTGGTAGTTCTTCTCTCTAATTTCTCTGATAACTATCAGTATATATTTTTCCATCGCCTTCCCCGCGGGGTCTTCCCTTCTATTATATTCCTCACTAACTCATTATGCCTCAGGGTGTATCCTATCCACCTTGCTCTTCTTTTCCTTATCATACTCCAAATGATTTTTATTCTTCCGCTCTTGTATACACTTTCTCGTTCCTAACTCTATCCGTCCATTTGATCTGCAGCATCGTCGTCCAACACCATGTTTCGAAGGATTCTATTCTTCTTTGGTCTGCTTTTCTAATGGTCCATCGCCCCGATCCATAGAGCACCATGCTCCATACGAACATTTTCACATATCGCTTCCATTTTTGGAGTCATATCTTCCTTGAGCATCAGTCTTATTCAACCTATGCCTACTTTTGAGAAATGGTTAAGGCCGAGACTTTGTGGAAATCCATGTTATAACAACAGAAATAAAACTGCACGCAACGCAAAGTTTTATTTCTGTTGCTATGCCTACTTGCCTATTCAATCATGAATACTTTCTTTGCTTGAGCTAATCTACACTTGATATCTGTAGAACTTCTTCCAGCCCATGTAATCCGGCATCTCAGGTAGGTTAAGGATTCCGCTTGTTCTAATTTCTCTCCTTGTAGCTCTTACATCTGCGCTCAGCAACTCTCATCCGCATACTAGTACTTTAGGCTTCTTCCTATTTATTCCCATCTTGAACTTGATCAGTACTTATTCCATTGTGTTTAAATTTGTATTTAGGCCTTTACGTTTCCCTGCTGAAAATTCCTGTTGATTCTGGTTGGATTTAACTAGAAGATATCCAACTAGACTCAGCTTGCTTTAAATAGCATACAACTACATTCAACTGGTTTCTGGTCACTTTTCACCAGACTCAACTGGAACAATGCAATGGGAACCAATCTGTTTGAGTCGACTCAAGGATCCCTTAAATTCTAGTTGAAATATTTTAAATTTCAATCAAGTTAATTCCATACCTAGATACAGAGGGTAATTTCTAGTTCAAACCAGCTACTCTGTGTTGTACTGTGGGCATACATAGAAGGAAAGTTCACTGTGGAGGCCGTCACCTTGTGGAAATCCATGATAGATTGATGGTTTTTAAAAAATAACTATTATAATTAAATAACTTATTTGTGGAATTATAAGTTATTTTTTAAAAACCATCATACATAGAAGGGATTGACATTTCATTCTATTTCTGCCAGCTGTTTCTGGTTAAATCAATTTGAGAAGCTACTACTTAGATTCGACTAGAATTATTCATCAGGGCTCTTTGCTATTACTGCAATGTCTCCCGCGAAATGTTGAATGTCAATTACAGAGAAGATGGTATATAAGTTGAACGTCGTTTTATGTGCTTCTTAAATGGCTGTATACTATAATAGCTTTGGCTCAGAGGTGCTCTGCACGGGGAAATCCATTACTATTATAACCTCCCACCCCACTGTGCTTGTGCATTAAAGTTATTCCCGATTGTTCGGAGGGTCTTCACATCGGCTAATGATTTCGAAACTTTGCTATATAATGCGACTGCCTTCCCGGGATTGGTGTACGATCTCTTCGCCTTTCCGTCCAGCTACGCGAAAAGAAGTCAGACTGACCCACGAATAATTCGACTTTTATGTTGCATTTGGTGGGCACCATTGGTCACCTTTACACGTATAAATGCCGCGACTTAAAGCTGGTACTAACTATTAATGTAAGTGCACGCGGGGACGGGATACGTTTGTGAATGAGGTCATTGATATCGACAACGATAATAGAGGTGCTAGGGTCACTTCCCCCCACATAGATCCGATAGTTAATTTTAATCAGTATTTTATAGCAGGAAGCTTATGGACTACACCTAAGAAGAGGGGAACTAATTTAGGAGACCCTGATGAAAAATATATAGCAGTCTATTAGGATGGATTCTTGGAACGAGAAGAACAGTAGAGGTAGGATGTGGGATGGCTTACGGAAAACAAGAGATGATAAGCTTTAAAGAGTTAAGGAACTGCGTAGATACGAAGAGGGAAGGGATAGGTATAGCAGCAATAATATTTGTTACAAATAACGCTGACTTGATAGTCCTTTGTGATGATTAAATTCTCATGAAAAAATGGAAAAATCTTCTGCTAGAAAAATATTCAGACGCTTTATAATTTTAAGTGAAATATTTAATTTTGGCCAAATATTTTGGGGTTTGAGATGTGCCTTTGATCCGTTAACGGTACGTACCCCAGCAATTTTCACCATCTCCACCCATTTTACCTGTCCTCCCTTCTGTTCCCGTACCCATCCACTGACAAATTTTATTTTAACTATTTCTTCAGGGGATTTATAATGCCAAGAGGAGAAAAAAACGATTTATCTTCGACCGAGTGATCCAGATGGGTAGTACGCCCGCCGGTTAAGCGCCAAAGGTCAGACATTCGAGTCCCTTCTCTGTCATGGATATTTCTTTCGTCCAATTCTCTTATTTTTACGACTTGAGGATGTGCTAAATCACTATAACCATTGACCAATCCTAAACATAACCATTCAGTCACGCTTATAGAATATTCAACTTGTAAAGATCGCAATAACAATTGATTTTTTCTTGATGAGATGTATTCGCGCACAGTTGGACGCCAGATATCTCAGATAAAATAATTGAACAGTTATAATTTATTGTAATTTTTCTCAAAAAAACGTACGTAAATAAATGTATTATTTAAATTGTCGTTTTTTTTAACAGAACCGTTTCCAATCCGTGCAAATTTCGACTCAAAATGAGTCCCTTTTCGCTAAATATAAATTGCTCTTAAAACTCTTAAGCATACACAAGTATATCAGGTAAATGAAATTAATGAGTAATGATATAGTTCCTTGATGCCCTCTCCTTAGACAGAGGAACACGGAAAGTTGGGATACACCGCATTTTCTCCATTTAAGTAATTTGTACAAGATGCAAAGCGGATGAAAGCACTTCAATATTATGGACGGGCCATTCCTTATCCCGAAGTCACACATTCTCATCAATGGTGTTATAGCTATGAAAAGATATAATGCTGTACCTACTGTGAACAGAAACGTATAGAACCAAATCCAGACACGATGAGGGGATAGAATAAGACTTCAAAGTTCCACAGTATATGATAGAATTCCCCAAAGTCAAGGCCTCAACTATCTTTCATGTCAAATCCAGACACGCACATATGAATATCTTTCCAAAAGTCGCCTGCCAATGAATCGAAACTGAAAGACCGAACTCAGACCTGATGGCATCCTCAATTGAGTTTTTCATGTAAATTTCTATTAGTTTCAACAGATCATTACGAGAAAACCACTTATCCGTCGTAAACTTTAAAAAACTTACCTTTCCCAATCATAAGCAATGTGTGCAGATGCAGGAAATGTTGTCACAGTAATCTTGAGAAAATGATACCGCCCAAATATTTAGTATTTAAATCACACACCGAAGCGAAGCCCTAGAATGAATAAAATTATTAATTGCTCGTTCATACCCAGATCACCGAGATAAATAAAAAATATTTCAAAGAAAATGATGCAATACCTATGGAAAGAATAATTATTAGTTAATGAGCAAATTGCTTAATTAACTTGCACACGAAATATTTCCAAACACAATGGGTCAGAAAGCCAAAGAAATATGTTGCACTACCATATTAACTGCCTGAATTGATTAGTAATTACGTGCCTCGACAACCGTAGTTGACTGTTTAGTAGTTTCCAGTTAACTGTTTCCAAGGTGACGCCAATTTAAATAATTTCTCTCTTTACGCCAATCACATACTTCTAGAAATAAAAACATCGAAATTACTCCGCGCACCTTATTTTCATAAATTGATTAATTTGGAAATTTATGGTATTTTTTAATATTTTAAACTGATGTGTATTGCCTTGTGAATTCTCTGTTATAAGATTTCACGTATGAATGGATTTAATTAATTTATAATTTTTAAAAAAGTATTAGGATCATTTCAGTTGCCACGGGCAGATTATCATTTAGATTTTTATACTATTTTATCTCCGAATTTTGGTGGATCGCTCTTATGTCAGAAAGTTGAGGTAAAGGAACCCAGTGTTATGTTTCCCTACAGACTTCTTTACACTTCAGAGCCTTACAGGGTATCCTTCCATGATTCTCTTCAATTTAATGCATCAGAGCAGCACACGTCAATCATCTCATTTCAGATCCCGTACGTTGCTATAAAGTACCCTTCCTGCATCAAATGAATAACCTAGAACATTTTCCACCTTGGCTCCATCTTCTGTGTAGGTATTGAGCAGGAAAAATTAATGAAATTACAAGTGCCTCATAGTTTAATCAATGATTACAGCAACCTACAGACCCTCAGTTTTTCGGTCTTGCTCACATCAGTGGTAAAAAAACATTCGAAACGAATAACGTCTGAAGCACTACCTACTTCTAAAAGTGTGTTGTCGATAGTCGAGAAGAAGTCACTGCAAAAACAAAACAATAGTAATTAACCTGTTCCGTATGAAAACTTTTGATTTCATATCTTTAAAAGCAATTGAATTTAAATTTTTTCAATACATATACTTATTTTTGCTATACTTCCTTTTAAAGTCCCAAAACTGTCTTTGTCAGTGGGTATAATTGTATTCTTCTCTGTGGTTTATTTATTTAGTCCTTACTTTTGAAAACCCTTATTTGCTTCCTCAATTGTGAATATTATAATGAACCATTTATATTTCCAAGTGATGGAAGACTAAGTATATTCGATTTTTACAATACCCTCCATCCTCATTTCAGATTAATTTGTCACAGTATGTAAGAATTTATGGTAAATAAAAGTTTTGGTGGATTCAGTATTTTGTTATTGGACTCACTGAACTCTTGTGATTTTTATAATCATTAAAGTCTACATAAGAGTTAATCTAATCCAACAGTCCATCTTATTTAAGTTATGAAATATAAGCATTATAATTATCATAGTGGATGAGGATCTTTGTCAAGACATACCTTTATCATAAGTGTATGCATATGAGTTATCATAAGGACATGCAAGTGTTCGCCCATCAATAAAAAAGTAGAATAAAGACATGATCATACATAGTTCAAAAATCTAAACCATTTATGAATAGATTTTTAGTTCTTCAGAACTAATAAAAATCTATCTATGAATGGGTTAGATTTTTGAACTACAGATGATCATGCCAATCTACTTTTTGATCCTGGAGGGTTTATTTTATCAGGACCTAAACAGGAACTTGGCATAGTCAGGGGAGTTAAGAAATGCTTACAATTTTCTATCCATTTCTAAAAACCTTAATATGATTATAGCAGATATTAACAGTTTTATCAGAGAATAAATCTTAAAGAGGAAAGATGGTAATGTCAATTAAGTACCACTTAAAGGCTATGTAGTTAAAAATGGCACAAGGATCTGAAAAAACAAAGGCGTTATATCATATAGAAAAATTACTATATGTCCATGAATTGCTGTTTTGAGGAAACAACTTATATTCAAGAATTTACAAATATTTAAAATTTCTTCTCTATCTTAACCCTTTCAGCCTCCATCACCTGATATATGCAAAACTATCCCAGGGATTGTTAGGAGTTTGTGTTTTCACATATAATATATATTAATATCATTGTGTTGAAGTTTTTTTAAAATTACTCTCCAAACACTAAGGGGGTAAATAAAATATTCTATTCTTATTTGTTTCTCTTGCATACAATTCAGAAAAAAAATATTTATCTAAATATAAAGGGGGCTGATAGATAAGCCTTACTGGCATTAAAAGGGTTTTCCTCAATGTGCGATCAATGTTGTTCATTGGTATTGGCACGTATTTTTATGGCAAAATACCCATGCTGGTGCTAACTTTATGGGAAATCAGATATTGGCAAGCACTATACCCATGCCCATGGATTTGAACCTTTAGGTTAGCCAGGGAGCTCACTATCCTGGTCATTTTGTTGAATTTTAAGTGTATTACAAAAAAATGTTTAGGTAAAATTGCAAAGTTACATCATTAATAATAAAAGGGAAATGCAACATTAATGCAGTGACATCATTATGATCAAAGACAACAATGCTGTAACTTAACAAATAAGACTTTTATAAAACATTAAGGGAATATTGCATACAGTAAAACCTTGATTACCTGCCTAAATGGGTAGGCTCGGGAATCTGGTTAAACAGGGGGAACAATTGCCCTGACAGTCTTAAAGTAAATGACATGAAAGAAGTTATGTAGTTATTTTATTTGAAAACAATTATTTTGTAACGACTTGTTTATCCACTTATTTAATAATGTTACTGCAATATATGTATAGCTTACTTTACACTTTTTATCATAAAAAATTTAATTATTCACCGAAAAATGACTATTCCATTCAGTGCCAACATAAAAGAGGAAAATTAAATTTAAAAATGTTGACTATGTAAAAATGTCTTTGTGTATTTAAAACAAATTCTCAATTGAATGAAGCCCATTATTATTTTCGTGGTACATATTAATATTATGAAGAGGTCGTGGTAGCCCAGTTGGTAGAGTGCTTGGCTACTGACCAGGGGAACCGGGTTCGAGACCGGGTGACGACCCTCCGGACACCTCCAGCTAAACCCAAGCTGAGTGATTTTTCGGGTACCACA
>WURS02440797.1:0-14961 GCA_011762765.2 Rhinocypha anisoptera
ACCTTTGTTCCGTTGTCCTACTTTGGTTACCCTCTCTTAAAAGACTATCTACTGTTTCCTGGTACTCTTTCTTCTTTTCTCCTGTCAATGCTTCTAGATTCCATTTACTTAATTTTCTACCCTTTACAATCCTCTTGGATCTTACAAGACACTTCATCATGTCCAAATTGTATTCCGAGTCCCCATCAGCTCCCGGATAACTTCTGCTATTGAAAACACTTTTTCTAAATCTCTGTCTAACCAAGATTTAGTCTATAATATGCACATATTATTAAAATATTATGCACATTTTATACCATGCCAAAGGTATAATATGTACGTAATCTGTGAATATAAATGGTATAATGTCCCCATAAATTCGTAATATATGTACATAATATCCTAAATTTAGACGATGAATGGAATGGTAGACTGGGTGCATAATATTCGAATATTATGCATTCTGAGCTCAATTAGAGGGGGAAGAGTATTTATTCAGTATTTATATCGGAATTATACCATGCATATGCAAATAATATTAGCGCCAGACATATATGCCACTTTTAGCCATGAATTATGCCATTTATATGTAAATAATATTAGTATACACATTTATTTAGTCAGAATCCTCTATTCATATCAGCATATTTTCGAGAATAATTTGGTATTTTTTCAACCACAATTTTTCTTCCTCCGGCATTCCTAAGCCATTTCTTAATTTCCCCATTCAGAACGATGAGCGCCACGATCCGATGACCAAATACCTGGAGAGAGGTCTAAAAGAGCTAAACCTTGAGGTTATGAGAGAAGAGGTCTTCCCCTTTACGAGGGCAACAGGAAGCCAGACCTAGTTGCCGTTCGAGACAATAACGCTAATAATAATTAGTTATCGACGCTCAAATAGTATGCGAACAAGCTGATTTAGATAACTCAAACACCTGGAAGGTAAAGAAATATAAGAATAACACTTCCCTCCTGCATGAGATCAAAATGAGTAGCGGATATTGAGGTGCTAGGCATCACTTTGAGCCGTCGAGGACTTTGGAGCAGGAGATCCGCTCGTGATGATTTAGTTGCTGGGATTATCAAGAAAAAAGATCATAAGGTTATAGTGAGTAGGGTGGTAGTGGGGGACCTGGCTCTATTAGAAATATTTAACAGAACCCCACGGATGAGGACCAGGTGGGAGCGGACAGGTGTGGTGGGGTTATCCGGCCGGATGACGTCGCCTGTGATCGGAATATGCTGCCTTCCATCAAAGGCATAATCAGGTGGTGGGTTTTTAGTGGGTATGGTCGGGGGTTCTCAGACCCCGGTCGAGTCCCACACTCCTCCTCAGGGTAATTGCCATGAGGGTGCGTAACCGCATTTTACTACCACCTAAAAAAAAAACTGGCAAGCGCGCTTCCCACCAGGCTAACACGGTCGGGTTATTTATTGGAAATGTCGAAGGATTTCCATTAGTGAAACAATCAAATAGGTATTCTGGGAGATAATTAATGATGAAGTTTAATTACCCTAACGAAGAAATATGCTTCGTTTCTTTATAATTTATATTTCTATTTAAAGTTTTAATAATGTGTATAATACTGCAATATTAAGAAATTTGAAATCTCATTACTGTGATTTTTTTAAGATTTCGATTTTAAATTATTTAAATTATTGAATTGATTGCCTGATCTTTACTTTTAGTTACTGCTACTTAATATATTAGTTTACTCTGCTCGAGATCTTCTTAGGGTAGTTGTATATCTAATATTTATTTAATATTTCATGGACTGGATTCTGATACCACTTTCTTGTAAAATCAGGATTTACTTGTTTCTTCTCTTCAAGATAACTGAAATAGAATGATAACGTCCTGGCTATGCGGGGAATACCAAATAAATTTACTGAATAATATGACCGCTAATGGGCTTATTTCCTGTGAAAATTACCCCTTAGAATTGTGGATAGTTAAATGTTAGATTAACCGGAATGGTTTCCCGTTATAGCCAGCCCCATTTCTCTTTCAGTCGCAATCTCATGTGCCAGTACTGAAAATGTTAATGAACATGAAACCAATTGTAGTTATTTTCCGTACACGGATCGCCTCTGGTAATACCAGTCATACAAATATTATTATTATGTGGATCTGTGCACGAACGTGCATGTATGTGAATTTATGTGAATATCGCCCCGAAATAAGGACAATATAGCTACCTATCATATGAACCTCGGAAATTTATTTATTTTTTATTTTTCAATCGCCCACAAACAGCACTAATAGGCCAATTGCAGTGGGCACTATAACATTATTTAGTAACAAGGACGAAACACACACATCCATGCCCAAGGTGGAGATTGAGAAATCCACATAGTCGGGATTCGAACCCGCGACCTCCGGGTTGACAGACGAGGACGTTGCCCAGCCGCCGCAACCGAGGTAGGCGATTTCATTTGGATATCACCTTGTCGATTAAAATAAAGATGATTATACAGTGATACATTTTACCTTCTTACACTTCGATATTGATATTATTTTTTTCTTTGAATTGATATGCTGTGAGACGTTGATTCTCATGTTGCTGATATTCTTCTATCAATTTATCCCTCTTAGGATGCTTGTGTGGTTATGGTGATTGGCTCATTTACAGGTTAAGATAGGTTTTGTGATGAGTTCAAGAAGTAACCATGGGAATATCGCACCCTACGATAAATATCTTTTCACCTTCACATCTCCTCTCTGCCATCATCATTCCATCTAATATCTTCAATCCTTTTCCTCGTAAAATCGTGCGTCCTCCGTTACAGCCTTCAACAAACCAAAGACTGCGATGCAATCCACCCGATTATCCTGCTTTCGAATTGACCCCATACAGCGAATATTTCTCTTCCCCTATAGTTCCCGGGATATTTTATTTTTTTATCTGTCCATTTTGCCTGCTCTGTCTCCGTGCTACACCCACATTTCAAAAGAGCCCAATCTACGCACATCTTCCTTCCTTCAAGAACCTAGTTTCCAGAGCCATAAAAATCCGCATTCCACATCAGGATTTTCACTAGCCTGTTCTTGGCGTCTTTATCCACTGATGATTAATGACAACCATTGTAACACAGTGGAAGGAGCTTTGACCAATCAAAGAAAGTGGCATCCTGAGTGGATTGTGCTCGATGCCTTTTGGCTTTTCTGCAGGGAAATAACATTATTTATTATTACTAGTACCTATTTATTCGATATCTATTATGTCCAGCTTAGAGAAAAAGCTGAGCAAGTTTTTTTGTAATCTAAGGATTTTAAGATTCTGATTCATGATTTAATTATTCCTCCCAAATGATACACCCAGAAAATGTATGTCCAACTACAATTTTTAATTCAACCTTTTAATGCTAATAAAAATGATCACTGGTCTTATTATTTCGTTAGAGCTTTGACACTAAATACTAAGTGAAAGAATGACACTTCACTATTGATTAAATTAATGGGTGATACCGATACTCATTGCATACCATTGGATATCTTAGTGATTGCACATTTTACATGGCAAAAGTAAAAATGGTTTGTGCCTCTATTTATCAAATTGCCTATTGATTGTATTTGCCGTATTTCACTGAAAATTCTTTTTAATTAAAACCAAAATTTTGGGAACCAAGACATCGCATTTGACAAGAGAAAATCAGGTTTAATTTTTGGTCCATTACCTTTAAAGCAAAATTGCGTGGTGCTAAATTGTTCAAGGGTGGGCAATGAGTTTTTAATTCTGTGAGACCCCAGGGTAGAGATGCTACGTCTTGACGTCATCATCTTTGGTCTTTACTTAAGGTCTGCATTGGTCCCTTCCAAAAAAAGAAAGCAAACACATCAGGCGACGGGGAACACCTTAGTCCACCCGTCGCCGCACCGGAAACTTCGCCTTCGCGCCCCCGTCTTTCCTTCCCACCCCTTAATAAATCTCCTCTCTTGCGCCTCCCCATTGTTTCCCCCACCCACCCATTGTCCGTCCTTAGTGGAATGACACCCGATCACACCTCTCTTCGACGGGAAGAGCGTCGGGCCCTTTTCCATTAAGACATCGAGTCATCCTACCTTGTTCGACGTCGCTCGTCTCCTTGGGAACGATCTGGTCGGAGCACCCGATATATATCCCATCCCGGAGACTCCTCGTCCTGCAGATCAGAGAGACGAATGGCTAAAGGAGGACGCTTCGATTCCCCGGCTCATGGAGCATCACTGTCATTTCGTCGCGTGCCGCCTGGACACGAGCGCATGTTGGCCTCGGCGGTCGTATTGCTCGGCCTCGCCGTCTGCGGCTCCAGCGGCTGCGGGACTTCCGACGGCTCTGCCACCCAGGAGCTGCTCCAGATCCCGCCGTGGTCGCTGTTCAGGCGTACCCAGTGCCCGTCTGCGCCATTGCCAGAGGCCGCGTTCGGGAAGAGGTCCCAGCAAGGTACGCCACTGGCCTCACGACGACATGAACTTACGGCTGTGTTCGTAGTTATATTTAGCGTATGGCGTTTCAGAGTCCCTGGTCACAGTCAAAAGAATCTAGACTGTGGCCGGGTGCTGTGGGAGGAAGGACCTGGCGCGGTTACTAAAACCGTAAAAGGAGTCCCTCACTCTGGAATTTTCTAACTGGAAAAAGGTCTTTTTCCGTAAAACCTTGTAGTCTCCGAGACTATCAGGAACCGATTTCATTATTGGCGGTTCATATGTACGGCGAGCCACTCTAAGGGATGGGAACACGACCTTCCTCGAAAGGGTCGAGTTAAATTAATGACTTCATATTTGGTAAGACTGAGTTCCCTTTCGCCTGTTTGGGACAAGACTGTAGTCTGAGGAACTGATGGATTTCTCAAGAGACCTCAGTCTACTGTGAGATAGGGGTCTCTTCTTAAATCTGGCGTCTTCTCAATAATACCTCTTCATTCACGAAACACGGCGATTATATACCGAGCCACAGCTCCCATGCAACACGCCGAGGGAACCGAGAATGAGCTTCACTTTTTGAGTCACCCTACTGGAATTCGGACCAACAATTTAAGAAAAATAATCTCTCTAGGAGATAAAAAGCCCGGACCGACTGTCGGGACTGGGGTTTTGACGCGATAGAGCTTCGATTGTCGGGATAATAAAGTGTTTAGATACATGCAGCTCGACTTGCTTTAGTCAGGTTTAAACTACCGAAACCCAAAGTTCAAATATTCATACACTTGTATTGTTATATTGCTCCAAAAATACTTGCTCAAAAAGCAAAAATTTAATTTGTGAAAAGAAAGAGTGCAGATTTTTAAGGTTACTAAAAGATTGTCCCTTCTCCCAGAAGGATATTGAAGGGTGTCTAATTACCATTTCACAGATATAATTATTTAATTTTCCCCCGTTTTGTGTTTTCCTTGAGTGTAATGTAATTTTTGGTAAGGTGGAACATTTTTAAATTTTTATGTTCATGCCTCTATAAGCTTTGTTTATTTTTAATTTTTTGAGCCTTTTTCATGTTCTATATTTGATTTCCCCCTCCCCCTCTGTTTTGGGTTTTCTTTGAGTTCGATGTAATTGCTGGTTCTGGAGTATCATTTCATTCATTATTGTATATGCTATAGTTGTGTGTGAGCCTGATTTATTTATTCATTTTTGTACGAGTCTAGTTTATTAGTTCTTTTTTAAAGTAATATCTGTATGGGCCTGGTTTTCAGTCCATTTTTGTATGCTTTGTCAGTTAAAAGAACACACTTTATTTTACCTGGACTTTCCTTAGGGTATATCATTGTATACATGTTGACCGCCTGAAAAACGTCATGGCAATCCCAATATAAGATATTTTATTTTTCAGGGAGTGCCTAATTTCACTCCATTGATAAAGTGTTGTCATGTGTCAGGAGGAGTGAAATAAATGTTGTTATTAAATTATTATCCGTACTCTAATAATATTAAAATGGGCATCTGAATATACATCGTGAAATACTGATAACACCGTATAATCAGAGGAAGAAATGAATCTTCAAATCCTGAGCACGGGAGAAGCCTCAACAAAGAATCAGAGGAAGACTCAAAAATATTTGGAAAAGACCATCCTTCAACTGTCTTTAATAACTACCGAATCACGGCTCATTATTATTTTAAAAATCGAGACGGGGCGTCACTTTTCCTTTTGCCCAATTTGTCACCATCATCGTCTCTCAACGTTTCGTCCCATCGATGAGAAGTCGAGCAGGAATGGAAATTTCCCTTTCATCAACCGTCTGGTGGATTTCTTAAACAGATCATCACGCATTGAGGGGCAGGCGAAAATAAATTTGAGACAGTATCTTTAGTGACTTTAGACAGTGATTTTAATGATTAGTGACAGTAAATTTGAGACAGAGACAGACAATTTAACTTCAGTTAAATTCTAATGGAAAAAATGGGTGTCAGGTTTGATTGACAGATCGGGCATTCTTTACAAGGTTTCACATTAGGTATTTGTGTCCTGGTGAGATCAAACAAGACAATTCGCCCCGAGTAACCAGAAAAACGAAGAGTATATCTCACCATTCACCGTTACTTTACTCTCTTTTTGCACTAATCGTACCATTCCACGGCATCTACCGTCGTTGTAGTTTACAACTTTGATGAGTTCTTTCAGCAATTCGCATTTAAATTAATGTCTTTGTGGTAGTTTTTTCTGAAAATTTCATACACCAGTGATGTTGAAGTTTAATCTACCGATTAAGGTAGGTTTTTGATGACTTTAAAGTTCTACTTTTCCGCTGCATCTTACTTAATCTCTCTTCAAATCTGCATACTTCTCACCACCTATCATTCTATCAAAAAAATCCCAATACTCTTCCTAGTCCGACCTTGCTTACCCAACATTGTACCATCTATCACCACCCTCAAGAGACCATTGCCGCTGAATACCCCTCCCACTTTCACCATTCCTGCCTTCATTGGATTTCTCGCAGCAATCGCCTCACCTCCCCTACCGTTCTTTGCATCTCTTCATCATTTTACCTCTCTTTCCTCTTCACCTTCTCCATCCTTCGCCAAACACACATCTCAAATCTATCCAGATCATCCTTCTTCATGGGGCATCTGACACCTGGAAAAATATCGTTGGCAAATATACTTAAACTCTTTCTTAATTGAGTTACTTTAAAAGGCAAATGTGGTTCATAAAATGATCCATAGCATTGATTCAGATGCTTTAGAGTCTTTCCTATGAAGTGCTTTATATATTAATTTGCTAATTATTTTGATTTGTTTGGAACGATGACTCAGAAAATAGTATCGTTTGCAATACAATCTAAATGTTGCTTCACAAGTTACCTTTAAGGATTTGCTTGGTACGCATTCTTTACAGGAGCATCTCTTCTTCGGTTGGCGGAATCTTTCTAATCAATGTGATACAAAAAAGCAACAAAGTTACCATCACCACGATTGCTTATTAAGCTGTTTACATGTTACTTTCAAAACTGTCTACTCGAAGGACTGGTTCACCCTTGGTCATTGAACCCGGCCTCATTGACGATTCATACCCAATCAATAAACCCGGGGTTGTCATGTGAATTTCTAATGTTTACTCTCAGATAATATAACTGCGATGCTTGCTGGCCATTCGGAGATCTTTTATAGTTCGTTGAATGGAGGAAAAGACCCCTGAGGCCTCGCTAATGATGATACTTTGAATCGCCATTCTGCCAAACAATCAGAAGCACGACGGCCATAAAATCGCCAATATAGAAGTTATCACGATGTTGTCCTGATGTCGGAGGTTCCAGGGGCCTGTTTCAAGTTGTTACTCTGTCCACCACTCTCCCATTCAAATTGAAGCTTAGAATCTCTTTCTTCTCCTTCCTATCCTTGGCATCCCATACAACGGTCGGTGAAAGTGATCGCCTTATTCGAATTTTTAGAAATAGGAGTAGTATTATTTTTGTTTATAGGGTGCTTCGACGGCTATGGTCATTTCACCTCTCTTCAATTCATAGAAAAACCCTTCTGGACAAGCACAACACCTATGCCCTGGGCCTGATTCGAATCCGCGATCTTAGGGTTAGCCGGCGACCACGCTACCCACCAGGCTAACCCGGTTGACAGTTGTGAGCATTTTCTTGGGTAGAAGATAAAATTTCTTATCCAGTAAAAGGCAAATAGCAATAGTCCCTTTTGAAATTTTGTAGGACCCTAAAAACAACCGAAAAAGGCTTATTAGGCGCCTATCGCCGGGTCACAAGAATACCATAACCAAAATTTTCTGGCAAAAACAAACTAGAAGGTTACATTTTTGTCAGCAGTAAATTAAATTAATTAATGAAGATTCTAAAACCATCTTATCGTTAAATTAAACGACATATTAGAACTATAATATGGGATATCGATTGCAGTTATTTTTTATCAGTGGACCTATATGCTATCAAATAAAATTAATTGCTAACACAATAAAAAAATATTAACTCATTAAAATAATGTGTATTTAAGGGATTGTAGGATAGAAAAAAACATATATCAATTAGACGAAGTTTTGCAACGTAATATGACAGTGATACTCCTTTTATACAGCGATACAGCTTTCAACAGGTGATTTGTACAACTAAGAAGGAAATAAGACAATTTTTTGTCACCTCGTTTCTAGAATCCATCCACACAAGTCGTCAGGACGCTCCATGGTGAAAAATGATTTTAATCCCAAAGATAAACTCTTAACGCTCTTTACTATCAATATTTGATCAACTTTGTTACATTATTATCAATTGCCTTTTTGACGCACACTAAATATCCCAATCTTGGCTTTTTAATGTGCTCATTGACTCCAGTCCAACCATTGGCAACGAACGCCATAAAATCTCTTTAAATTGTGCAAGGCGCTGGAGGTAGGAATAAAGTCCATATTTCTAGGTGCCAATTCAATTATTGAACCACCGGCTTTTCGTTTAACCTTGACGACTTGTTGGTATTTCCTTATCAAGGCGAGGATTACTGTAAATCAGATACTGTTTCCAAAACGATGGAATGGATTTACTCTGGTAAAATGAACTACCCTTAATAAAACATCTATGATTTACTTAAATAAGGAGCTGAGTTGCAGAAATATTTTTTTAAATAATTGCAGACGATGGCGGAATACGACAGTCATAACCGCAGTATCGACTCTCAATTGTTTGCGCTTCCCAATGAAATGAGGAGAAGTTCAAATCAGAAATTAACCTTTATTGATATATTCTTACGCAATGCCAAAATTTCTTACCGCTCTCATTGCTGCAATTATTGTTGGATGGAAAAATCGTACAGCTGCCTGTGCATTAAAATTTTCGTTTTAAGTGTCATAGTGTTGGATGCACTGGGTAAAAACTAATGTTGTTATTCCAATAACTAGCACACTGCCTCAAAAATGGAGAAAACAACTTTTCAGACGGTGGATTATGTCGTTTTTGGTGTAATGCTGGCAATATCAGCATCCATTGGAGTGTATTACAGACTGACAGGTGGGAAGCAGAAAACTACACAGGTAAATGAATTATTCATAGCCTTTTGTATTGTATAACTATTTGTGCTTTAATGCAGTAATTATGATCTTTCTAGGAATATTTATTAGGTGACAAAAATCTATCCATAGTGCCAGTGGGTTTTTCTCTTATGGCAAGTTTTATGTCTGCCATAACTATACTTGGAGTTAGTATGGAAAATTATACTTATGGAACCCAATTCATTTCTATAAATATTGGATACATATTGGGGACCCCAATTGCAGCCCATTGTTTTTTGCCAGTTTTCTTCAAACTACAAATGACAAGTGTTTACGAGGTAAGACTCAGAAGTAGTGTTTATATGCTATGTGCCAAGGATTAGTGATACTTTTTTTTGGAATTCTTGCCGGACTCTTCGAGCATTTCAAATGTGCCTTAAGGATATTACTTGCTTGTGACTATCACAAAATTAGTGTGTATCGTTGTCTAATCCTTTGAACAATCCTTAAGGGGGGAGGTTAAGTCAAAATACTACAACGAAATGTTTGTTGTCTCCTTTTACTCCCTCACATTGAACATTAGATTTGGTGTTTGAACTATGATTATTGGAAATGAGGAGGAAATTTTTCTGATTAAAAATCACAATAGTAAAGATTATTCTTGTATTGTAAACTAATGTTAATCATTGTATTAACCAAAAGGAAAGAGTCATAATTCCATACATATAGAATAGTGCTGGTTCTATTAAATCTCCATGAACTGCAGGAACAAGTGACTTTATATATTACCAAAGTTTTCATATAACACAAAATATGATTTCAGTGTATATCAAAATAATATCAGTATTTTAATTTGATTTAATTTATTATTGATGTTCATTTTCCTTATATAATTATAATATTTAAAGAACAATAATTATAAGTTAGAATTTCGTAATATTTATTCCTCTGCAAACCTTTAAATATTTATTTTCAAAGGGAATATATATAAATGAATATGTTCATATTTCAATGCATGCTTTTCTATAGCATAATCTTTGACTAAACTGTTCTTATTAGCTTTGTCAGAATATGCAAGTTGGATGGAAAGGGTACTCGAGAGGCAATGGATTGTTGAAGGTTGTAAAGGAGGGGCAAATGCTGGATAGGGGTAGGAAGATAATAGTGATTTTGGCTATTGCTCTAGAAACCACATAGTGATAGAACTTTCATGCATAGGTGTTGATAGTTGATAAATTGACTCCTCTTGATAGTTCCAAGAACCTAGTGCAAAGTTCTTGAGCTCAAAAGTGAAGAAGAGTAGTGTGTTTCATTATCCATTATTTGTTGTTTAGGTCACTTTGGTTTGTGTGTGTGTGCATGCATGCATCTATAAACACCTCCCCATGGAACTCCATCCGAAGAGCATGGGAAATTATCAGATATTTGTATATTTCTTTGTTACATGGAGTTGTATTAAAAATTTACTTGTATGTCTGAAGTATGAACAATCAGAGAAGAATAAACATTGTACTTTCCACTAATATTCTTGTTAATTAATAATATTGGTGGAAAGTGCAAATTTTATTCTTCTACAACTATGAAGGATTTCCACACAGTTATTCCTGAGACTGTTTATTACTTGAATTGCGAATATTACATATTCATCATGTGCTCTTTTGTGAGCATGTTATGAGATTCAACATCTTTTTGACTCGAGAAATGGTTAAGGCCGAGACTATGTGGAAATCCATGTTGATAACAACAGAAATTAAAACTTTGCTTTCCACACGAAATATAAACTTATTACTCAACTAGTTTCACTACACTGTAGCATCTTCAGGAATGAAGATGCTACAGTGATGATGAAGGAAGATGATAACAACAGAAATAAAAACTTTGCGTTACAGAAAGAGAAACATTCCTGAAGATGCTACAGGGTAGTGAAACTAGTTGAGTAATAAATTTATAAAATTGACGGTGTTGAGCAATAATAAATTGTGTATTGAACAATTGTGTATTGAACAACAACAACAAAGCCTTGTGTATTGAACAATAAATTTATATTTCGTGTGGAATGCAAAGTTTTTATTTCTGTTGTTATCTTCTTGACTCGTATGAAAGGAGAAAATCATTCATGACTCCAATTGAATTTCTATCAGTGGTCTGAATTGGGGGTGTGACTGTTGGGGACCAAGCACTTGGCTCCGGAATGTGAGACCTCGGCTCAAGTCCAGGTGATGCCTCTGGAGTCCAAGCTGAATGTAAACTTTATGGGTACACCAGATCTTCGTGAAAAACAGCTGGTGACACAGGGAAATGGGAGTGGCCCCCATACGTATATATAGTTTGTGAATTGCAACCAAGTGAATTTTCACTCTCTCTGTTGAGCCCATCATTATGTGGGGCTCTCCCCTTACACTTCAAACCGACCTAAGGGTTGAAGATTGTGGTTTGGTTTGAAATTACTAATAATGACATATGAACTTTTTCCACTTATTTTTGATAATTTTTGCTCTTTATCTTTCCAGTATTTACAGATGAGGTTTGGACTGGCGACAAGACTCATGTGCTCGTTAGCATTTTCCACTCAAATGATACTCTACATGGGGATTGTTCTCTATGCTCCTGCGCTTGCTTTATCAGCCGTCAGCAACCTTTCTTTAGTCACTGCCATCCTCTCCATGGGCATTGTGTGTACGTTTTATTCCACGATAGGTGGAATGAAGGCTGTTGTGGCAACTGATCTCTTTCAGGTGAGGTGCACTTGAAGCCTGCATGTCTAGTCATGGCCTTCCATATGTATACATATTTGTTTTAACTGCTTAATTGAATTTCTGTGGGTAATGCATCAGTTTTCTAAAAATCCAGTTTTTTTTAGTCAATTCAATAGGAATGTCTTTAGGAGCCAAGAAAGTTTATTGCAAGCCTAAATAAATGAAAATTTATTATAAGCTATTGCTATTTTAATTTTTCGAAAATATGATCAGAAAAACTAACTTCAACTTTTAAAATCACCATTATAAAAGAATAATTTCATGCAATTTTTTTTGTGGTCTTATGAAGTTGACTAATAAATTATTACTTTTTTGTTATGTTACAAGAACTAATTGAGTTCGTAGTTTGGTTTAAATGATAGTCACTTGTTAGCATGCAATTGTTCAAATTCATCAGTTTGTTATTCTCTGTGTAAACTGTTGAAATGTCCAATTTTCAGTCACTTCTCATGTTTGCTGCAGTTTTCAGTGTCATTATAATAGCAGCCGTAGATGTTGGAGGTCTTTCTGAAATATGGAAAATAGCCAGTGATGGGGGACGGCTAGAGTTTTTCAAGTAAGTGCAGCAGTCCTTGATCCTAAACTAAATGTTTAAGAGACAGACCATAGAATGCAAGAAGGTATTCAAGAAGGGGATGTCTAAGCAAGAGGTAGAGAAAGTTAACCTTAGATATGCCAGAGTTGAGTGGGATAAGTTAAAGTGGATAAAATTCACTGAGGAAGCTGTCCCTGGTGGAATTCCATAATGAAATAAATAGAGGTTGTGGATTTTATGTATTCCCAAAGGATAAAATGTAAGACATGACTGTTTCGTCATCAGATGATGACGATTATCATCGAGATGGGTCATCTCATTTATTCTATGTAAATACATAAAAGTTACAACCTCTATTCATTTATTTAGTGTGGATAGTTAGAGCAGTTATGGGGTTATTCAAATGGGGTGAAGGAGATCCTCTAAGGGGTTGCTATTCTACTGAATTGCTGCAGTCAAAGGGAAAAGTTAAATGTGTTTTGGAAATAAGAAATGACCATGAGGAAAAGTTATGGGTGTTTTGTGTGTGAGAGTTTCCAGAAAGGTATTAGTCTGGGTGAAATGATTAGGATCTCTTAAAGAAACAGAAATTGTAAAAAAGCCCTGATACAAGAGCAAGCGGAATGAAACAAGGAGGGAAATAATAAACCCATGCTATTAACTGGAAGTGAATAGGGGAAGTGAAGAGAGCAAGTGGGAGGAAGCAGCATGTTTGCACTGGAAGATGCACAGAGAGATGGCTTCACTCACTGTGCAGGAATTTTAAAACCTTGACAGGAAAAAGAGCAAGAATTATGATACAAGATGCAAGTCAGTGAAGGCATTAATATGACCAGAAGAAATTCAGGAGTAATGAAAAGAATACGCGGAGGAACTATGCATACATGCAAGAAATATGTGAAAGTGAATGGGGCAGTACATTTAGATTTATAAAGGGAATATGAAGTAAATGATAATAGCCTATGCCCTGCTATGCTAAATAGTGAGAAAGAAAAGGAATTATATGAAGGTAAAAAAGGCTAAATGGAAAATAAACCTTTAGAATTACTTATGGATTCTCAAAAAGAATTTGGGAAGCAGATTTCGTTAGGTTGGAACCAATTCCAGGGAATATTACCAAAGAATTATGCGAGAGCTATAGAAAATTGATTTTTGCTTGTAGCGAAGAGTTAACAGTCAAGTATTGGAGAGGACTGCAAATGAATTCCTAAGTAAGTATGTATATCATTTTGTATTTAGAAATAGGAGTAACTTGTGATGCTATAGATGTAATGAGGGCATTGATAGAGCTAATTGGAGCCCAACGAGGATTTTTTTCTGTTATCTAGTTTCATCAAAGTATTTAACAGAGTGGCTCAGATAAAATTAATTGTAGATAGAACATAAAAGAGTGAACTGCAGTGATAGGTAACTCTTTTTAAACCAATACATGACAGTACAAGTAATGGTAGCAGAGGTCATGTCAGGATAAAGTTTTAGTCAGGGTAGTATGACAGGCCTTTTCATTGTTGCTTGTACTTATTTACCTGTATTTGCAGGAAACAGGAAGATGGGCATTGAAAGGGTATGAGTTCGGATTTTAGTTGGGTGTGAAACGAATTAAATCAGAAAATAAATTAGAGCCGAAAAAAGTGTGAACTGCAAAACTTGTCTCTTTTTTAATTCAGTCACTTTTGCAGTTAACCAAGTACTGGTTAATCAGTATGCCTCTGGAGTACAAACCTTGTAAAATATATTTTGGGATCAGTGGTAGAGGTGTGAGCTGAAAATATATTTATGTGAAAACTATGCTAATATTGTTACAAAAGAATGTAAATACAGTTCAATATCATTGCATTTGGGAAAAGTTTGAAAGGTTTTAAGTTACACTTTACTGGGATGTTTAAAATGAGAAAAGGAAGCTTTCATGAGAAGGGAACTGAAGGAATTTTCATAGAAAACTTAGTAATGATTTTATCAGAATACATAATAAAAATAAAGGTGTCCTTTAATTCAGGTAAAGTTAGGCCTTAAGACCTAGGTCTCTCATACATGAAAATAAAATGATAGTGTCAATGTGTTAGTGTAAATATATGTCCATGTAACTACTGAATCTTCCCTCTAAGGCTACCTTGAGGATATGACCCTAACATGCTGCTCACAAGAATGATGTGAATGAAGTTTTCTCGGGTTGACAACCGGGTCAAGGGCTTCATTGTGGCCGACGTTTCGATGCTCGACTCGAGGGTCGTCATCAGGGCTGCTCTGCTGAGTGCCAATTCTGCATTTT
>WURS02440807.1:0-33183 GCA_011762765.2 Rhinocypha anisoptera
ACTCGCACGTGTCTCTCTGTATCTGTCGCAATTAAAGCTACGCCTGCCTCACCCTTACGATCTCACACTATTGTCGCTGATCGATCTTCTGAACATCTTAGGTAATTTCCTATTTAGGATGTGTGCATGCTTTCCTAAGAGGCCAATATATTCTAATTATGAAAATTTATTCGAACTCTAGGTAAAACTTACGAGGCATATAGTTCTTGAAACTTTTACTATGGTGTTAGATGGAAAATTATTTTTTCAGATTTTATGAAATGTGGGATGAGTGATCTCCTTGGTAATAGTTGAGACCATAAACAATAAGCAGAGCTCCTTGGCCACAAGGTGTGGATCAATAACATTTACATGGGTGCAAATAATTTTGATCATATTACATAACTGCATACAACAAGTTACTGGATACCAAATTAACAGAATTTAATTTGGTTTACTGTTCTTTAATAATTAATTCTGCTTAAAATTCCTTTACAGTTGCTGTTTGCCTTGTTTGTTCATGACTTTATATTGAACATTATTTGGTTCCCACTAGAAGGAATCATCTATGAATGGTGGCAACTTTTGGCAAAAGTAAGTAAAAACAAAGACTTTAACAATTAGAGCATATCTTAAAATTATGAATATAAAATCACTCTTGACGAGCTTCAATTTCCCTTTGTGATCTTGAAGTATTGACAGAATAATTACATTCACTCTTGGATTAAAAATATGACTGTTGTGATGATATAATTAGGTGATCTAACTTTCACACATTTTCAATAAAAATAACCACTAATAAAACCCTAGGACATTTCATAGGGAGTTTTAACATACCTACCAAGTTTTAAGAATGCCATAGATATGAATATTTTTTAAGAAATCGTTAATGAAAATGGTAAATGAAACAATTTATCATACCAAAATTACGAAAATCACAACCTTCAACCCTATAGTCAGTATTTTAGGTGAGAGTGATAGAACTCAACCAGTCAGCCCAACTGGATGTTCTCTAGTGGAATACTACAATTTTATATCAAATCATTTACAAATAATTAAAAAACTAATAAATAAAAATAATTAAATTATTAGTCTCTTAACAAAGTACCATATTATGATGAATTTAATAGGAAAGTTTGAAAATATGCCATTAATGTTTTGTCACCTTATCCATACCACGTTTTTAAGTCTTACAAGTGGTGTGTTTCCAGATGAGTTAAAGAAGGCAAACATCAAGCCGTTGCATAATAAAGTTGCATGGAAAAATACAGAATTATAGAGGATATCTACCAATCTCATTATTATCGATATTTTATAAACATTTAGAAAAATTGATGAAGTCCAGGCTAGCAAAATTTTTAATGTCATTTATTTAGCCATAATTAACTTGATTTTTTAGCAAGAAAGGAACTGAAGTTATACTAGATAATACAATGACTCTGTTAATAAGTTTATTAATTCAAATAAACATATGCTAGAGTATTTTTTGACATAAGCAAGGCTTCAATTTTCACAAATTGACTTCAATTATCACAAAATTCCTAAGTACAAGCTTCTATGAGCAGGTATTCAAGGAATACCTCTCAAATTGTTCAAAAGGTTATTTAGGTTCATGAATTGTCAAAATTACAGTAACTATAATGTGATAACTTCTGGAATTCTGCAAGTTTCTCTTCTGGGTTCCATGCTATTTTTAATTTATGTAAACAACATATGTAATTATGAATTCGATGGTCAAGTGACAGCATTTGCAGATGTCATTTTAAATAATGATGATGCAAACTGGGAAGATGGTAATAACAATAAGCAATCTGATTCAGTAAATTTTCAAAATTAGTTTCAATCAAATAAATTATAAATGAATGAAACAAAAACAAAATATATGCCATAATGTGTGTAACAGGTACAAATGAAATGTGACTAGGTGCTGATGGAAAAATGATGAAGAAACACTAGTGATGATGAAGAAAACTCCACATTTTGTGCTCTTGCGGTACTCCAGTGATACTGATGGGGATGAATGTAGTGAGTAATAACATGAAAATTGACAATGTGTCATTGTGATTGGAAAGCAATAAACTCCTGTTTTAGAAGTATTTGCTAGTATATCAGGCGTGAAAATTACTCCACATAACCTAAAAAATGTGTGAGATGTGGCTAGTTTTTTATACTGAGATGACATATTTGTAATGATGGCTGAGGAATTTAATGGATATCATGCTCAAAATTCCAAAAATATGGAGTCCCCCCAAAAAATGGAATCTGTGTGATTGGCACTATCAGTTAAATGAAGAAAATTTTAGGGTTTTCTCTTCTTGTGAGTCATGTGAATAAAGATAGAATAAATTATTACAGGACACTGGACCCTCTAATGGAGACTCCTATTTTTTTAAGGTAAGTCCAAAGAAACAAGTTCTGGCAAATTGACAGGCAGCTTTCGAATAATGAACTCTCAGGAAATGAGTGGATATTCAAGGTTTTACCTGATGTGAACTATCTTCTAAAAAAATTTTTGTTTCAAAAGTGTGTATAAACCTAGGTAGGAACTCTCACCTGACAACTGACAAGATACCAGGATGGCAAAGGTGAATATTGTTTCAGAACTATAACCCTGTAAAGTTGACAGACTATGGCAGAGTTATAGTCCATGTGGTATGTAAAACAGATACTGGATACATCAGCAAATTGCAAATTTATACGGATAAGGGAAGCTGGAAGATACAATTTTTTCAATAACTGGCTCCAATATATTTGGGCCACTGTGTGTACATGAATATTTACTATGATAGTACAAGCATTGCAGAAAAAAAAACAAGGATTTGTGGCACCATCAGAGTAAACAGAGGTCTTTCTGAATCTCTGATATCTGTGAAACTACAAAAAGGTGAGTCTACATTCTGAAGGAAAAAAGATGTTCTCCTGCATACATGGAAAGAAAAATGGCAAGTTCACATGATCTTTACCATTCATTCTTCACAGATTATAGAAGTTCAAAAGATGGGCAGGAAATAAAGAAGCATAAGTCATTCTTTGAATACAATTAGTACATGAAGGAGTAGGCCATGCAGACCAGTATCTATTTTATTGGCCGATGATAAGAAAGACCAACAAGTGGTAAGAAAAAGTGTAATGTACTTGTTGAACTGTGCACATTTTAATTCTTTTGGGGTGTACAAGGAATTCAATTAAGAAGAAGAGTGCATTTGAGTAGTTCCTGCAAAAAGTTGCTAGCAACTGGATAAGTTATACAAGTTCAGAAATACACCAAAGAACTTCTACCTCACCTGCAGGGCAGGCACTTAACATGGAGTTATCAAGAAGGCTTTCAAATGACAATAAAAAAAATTGGGTAGTGACAATATTTGGTGCTGGCAGAAAGGAAAATACACAAAGGTCTTAAAAGTGTGCTTGTGGCTAAAAAAATGAGAAATTAACCCCAGTATATCTGTTCATTCTGTTGTCTTCCACATCATAGAGGGCCATGTTTTGAATCTATTTAATTACTCTGCTATGCTAACATCACCATCTAGTTAATTACTCTGCTATATTAACTAGAAGCACTGAAAGTTTAATTTCAAAACATTCAGTGGCTCTGGAGTTCTGTTTAATTGTATGAATGTACCCTGATAGCAAATATGCACAAACTGAGGTTTAGTCAAATTAAAAGGGAACAAGACCAAGAAGTGTTAAGAGCAAATATCTTTGCTCCCACCAGTAGAGCTCTAGGGGTCATTGGACTGAATGTACAAGTACTTAAACTGTGTCAAAGTTTTGGTCCATTACTAATCAATTCATTGTTTAAAAAATCTACCAAATTAACTACATAAGGTAATAAGGGTTTAGAAACAAATATGATTTTTTGCAGATGGCCACAAATCCTGCAGCAAAGAAACAAAAAAATACAAGCCTCTGTTGTGAGATCTTGCAGGCTATCATCAATGTTTTCAGCTGTCCCTCTGTGCCTGGATTAGCATCTTATATCATGAGTATAACATTCCTTGGCTGTACTCTTCATGCCACCAGGATTAAAGATGTCTACAAGGGCATTTCTTGAATACACACTCCACCAAAAAAAACAAGAGCTCTATTAGTGATACAATGAAATTTTCAAATCATAAACATTTCTGAGAACTTTTTATTAATATTTGATAAATTGACTAAAATCAAGGAAAAATTTATCTTGGCTCTGTGCTGGCTAAATCACTGAATCTCACTTGTAATAGTAATATGCATGTTATCATGTTTTAAAAATGAATGAAAAATATTCATACTACTAAATCAATAAAAATATAAACTATACTTGATTCCATTTCTACTAAAATTATTGAAACTGTTAACAAAGACCACCCTTTGAGTAGCTTGTATGATATTAATAGGAAGCTAAACCTTGAACTTCTATGTTACAAAAATTTTCTGGGACCATTAACCTAGGCATATAATTTGATCACTAACTGAAGAATGCTGATTTAATTTTGCAAAGCTAGTGAGATACAACCTAGTTTGTCCAGGAGCTGGCATACCCACTGATTTAATTGATGATTGCAAGTTCATAAACCATTCAGCACATTCGTATAAGCATATTGTTAGTAGTACATGTGCATAATTATTACCTATGTTTTTGCAACAAATCAGGAATGAATAGAAATGTTAGCATTTAGAATGCTTCCATTTTATTCACAGTGTATGCTATCATGTTCTTCTTAGGTGAAACTGTCCTCTAACAAGTTTCATATACATATACTGCTCCCTCCATGTTGTCCAGCCCCTTACTACCTTAATGATCCTGTCCTTCCCATCTTTATATTTTAGTTGTCGATTCCTCTGTCCATTGGGTTGCCATGACCCTAATTTCCATTTCCTCATTATTTTAATGCAACAGTAACAACTGTTTAATATCTAGAGAAATAAAAGGAAATATGTGGCGTGGAATAACAATCTCAGCAAATTAGAAATTATTTCTATTGATTTTAGCATTGTTTTAGCCAACTAGGGTGAAAATAACTGAATTTTGAATAACCAAAAAAGAATAAAATTCTTCCAAATTTTATCACAAAAAATAACAGCTTTGAAATGGGGAATGTTAGAACTTGGATCTAAATTGTATTTTCTTCAATGGTGAATTTATATATACATAGGAAGTCATTTAAAAACTTAATTCAACTGTGGACCAAAAAATTGCAACTGAATAGCCAAAACATTCATAAAACCTTTCCTTCATTTTTCTGGAGTGGTTGGAATAATTATTTTTAAACAATTAAAAGCATTACATAATATATTTTTTGGGTTTCATCATGGGTGTTGTTTTTTAGACAAGTTTTGCTACATTGTCAACCTGAAAATGCTGCCTGAAAATACAGTGGTGGTGAAACTGAAAGAGTTATGATTTAATAACCTAGATAATAAAAATCATTTAGTTATAATAGATAGTATCATACATGCACTATGAAAAGCTTTTCAATCCAATGAAGAAAGTATAGTGTCAAATAGGAGAGAAGACCAAGAGCTATGTTGTTAGAATTCAGATGTTCTCGAGTTTGGGCTATCGTGTACTAATGACCAATGATGGGATTCAAATCCAAGATCAAATTACCAGAAGCTAATCTATGAGCCAAGGCTACTACCCAAAAAATGTATTTAACTAAAGGATGGAGAATTATAATGTTACCAAATAGCTCTAGCTAAAGTTGCTTAAAATATAGGTATCACTCACTATAGTATGTATATGCATGGGTAATAGAATAACTCTAGTAATACATGAATTGTAATCAAAAGACTAACCTTAAACCCTGTACCCCAATCCCAGAAAAATCTGTCAATGTTACACCCCCAAGAGTGATTCACTCAAGGAGAGACTTTTGGGAGAACTCTTTTGCCATTCTTTATGGATTAATAAAGAATGAGTGATTAGCCTATAAATATAACAACAAATAGAAAAATTATCCTAGCCACTGGAGGATGTCAGTGAATATTCGGAGCAATACTTTGTAAGATAGCAGACATGTACTTTTACTCTCTCCAAAACCCTTACTTTCTGATCACTTGGAAATATCAAAGCTGACTGGGTTAGCCTAGTAGGTAGTGCACTTGCTGACTAACCCAAAAGTTGCAGGTTCAAGTCCAACCCCAGAGCATTGAATTGTCTTGTTTGATGGCATTTTTTTCGAATTGAAGAGGTGCAAGATGACTATAGCCATTTATGCACCCTATAAACAAGATATAAAAATAATAATTGGAAAAAAGTACTGATGGAATGTGCACTCTGTAACTTAATTGTATCTAAATAACATATTCCGCCTCCCAAAGAAGGTAATAGAACTCAGTTTTCCCCTCTCTACTGGTTTGTTCAATATACAATCCACAAAATAAAATATATTATTTCACAGAAAAGATCTTAATAAATTAAACAGACTTCATCTTCTTCCTCATAATAAATGAGCCACATTACATTATCTATGATTTATTTTTAAAGTACTGTAACTATATAAAGGTCATCTTTCATGGTCAAAGGTATGGTTATACAGAGGCTAAGAATTAGAACAAATATTATACATGGTACAAAGTCCTTGAAAATAAAAGTAGTCAATCATAATAAAGCAGCTTTTTATTAAACAAAATAAATATTACATGATCTCTCATACAAATGATTTTATGGTCACTTCAGAAAAGGAGTGAGATCTTAACATTTCACTAACATAGTTTGTGGAGGGACAAGGGTGTAAAACATTACCAAGAAAAAATATGTATTTGGCACCAACCTTTAATGTATGAGTCCTCAACTTCTTTAGTGATACTTGGAATAAATGTTGTAAAGGAATTTTACTAGACCAAGGCAGAGAGCCATGAAATGATCACCAGGAAAGGACTCATTAAAAATTTTGTTACTCTGCAACAAACATAAATGAAAATGGGACACGGTAATATAATTTATGACAAGACAGCCAAAGCAGATAAAAAACTTGTCTTTTCAAAACTGTAATCTAAATACATTTCCATTGCTTTTGACCCATTATAACTTATTACATATAGAATTATATTTATGGACTTTCCTAAAAAAGAATTGATGTACATGTACATAAGCTTATTCTTCATTATAAAGATATACCAAATATCATGAGCAATACAATAGTATGCAATAAATAAAAATATAAATATTGTTTTGATTCATTTGAGTTCAAGCCGATAAGAAACAATTCAGGCAACAAGTTTCATAGGAAAACTTGGTAAGACGTTATTAGAAAAATAATTCATATGAGACTCAACAGTACCAACATAATCAATTGATCCTTATAAGGCAGAACATATAATTTATTTCAAATACACATTTACTCAAATTACATCTCTAGTCAATCTGTGAGAATTATTCATTTTCAAATAACTTTCAGAAATTCATAGTTTGTTAGGACAAAAGACATGATAATTCAAAGATGAAGAATTCATATAAATGATAAATATACTTCAGTAACTAAATTTAATAATACCACAATTCTTACATTTTTGTTAAAACTTTAAATCAAGACACCTTACAGCATTTATTTCTGAGTAAAAATTCTCATTATGGGTGAACAACAGTCAGTATTTAAATAATAAAGCATTGCATGGGCACAGTTTATCAAACCACATAAAATGAACAAAAGTTCACTGCAAGAAAAACTTGTTGAAGAACAACTAATTTTCTTGCTTGAATTCTTAAAAAACTTTGAGTATCTTGCAGCAATAACCAATGTACAAAAGAGGTACATATTATTCACACAAAATTAATAGAAGTTGATGAGGTTCAAGTATTGGAACAATAAAAATTCACAATCACAAGGTTCTGTAGGTATAAAATGTAATATATAATAATGATTTTAAAAATCGAAGGAAACAGGACAAATGTAAAATAAAAATAAGTTATTTTCTACCAAAAAAACTATAAAGCAAACAACTTATTTTTTCAACATATTTTACAAGTAATTATCCACAGTAGAGGTCACATTTAATATAAAAATACATTGAGTGCTACATTCATATCATTTTCAGACATTAAGATGACATTAAAAGTAATGGAAGGTGGTGGATAACATGTTATTACACAACATGGAAACTTGGCAGAAAATATGCATATTTCTCAAAAATATATATACAACATTTTAGTGTACAGCATATTTTTAAATAGGGCATTCACGAAATATGAATAACTAATATAAAGACTGTATACCTTGATGAATATATCAAGCCATTTAAGTAGTGTATATTAATAATAAAAATAGCCTGATGCATTAAAACTTATTTTAAATTAAGTTTTACAATTCCTTTCTTGGTGAAAATTGAAATGTAAGCAACCAATGATCAAATGGTGAATAGCAGTGAACATCCATTTTCATCACTCGGTTATTGTCCAGCTGATGTTCACCTTTAAAGGACATTTTCTTATGAGCAATTTGTCAGCACCCAAAATAAATGAATGTTAAATGAGATATTTGTTCCATCTTAGAAGCCAACATTAATGTTCATAGCTAGTTTCCAATTTCTGTTCATCAGCTTTTTTTCACCATTCAATCACTAATATATTTTTTCCAATTACCTCATTACTCATTGTTCATTCATTATAATTTTCCAATTTTCACCATGGTTTTGAAAAAAAACATGATAAAAATGTGAGCAATAAGAGCATACAAAAAAAAATTAATCGACATTGTCACATATACTATTACAAATTGGAATTATAAAAGGGGAGGACATTAACAATCTAATACCACACATAAGCATCAATTTTTTCTATTTTAAATTATTAATGCTTACAATGACATGTTATTTTACTTGGCATTTTTAACAGAAGAGAAAAAATAAATGGCTACATCAGATCAAAATATGTAATCTCTTCATTTTATGAAATGTTAAAAACAACTTAAATTGACCCTAAGATTCACAATGCTAAGATCTTATTGAATCCAAAATACAGTAAAAACAGAGTTCAGAGTCATTAGAATACTTTTTAGTGTTCTAATAGTGTCTAATTAACTTAAATTGAATCCTACTATGAGTTCACTTCATTAGTGGTAAATTAGAAATGGTGGTATTTGACATATTTTGAAATAATGCTTTAATAGAACTATAATAATTCTGCTGAAGAAATTTTGCTACCAATCCTCTGTTTACTTATCTGAAATGTATAAGTTCATAATAAATAACAATATATTCAAATAACCAAAATGATATTGTGGAAAGTAAACATATTCCTATTATGTATTACATAATATTGAAAACTAATTAAATTCCTTTTCCTGCATTGATTTCTTTTTGAGTAGCTGTTGTTTACAAGTATTCTTCATTCTTTTCTGAACCAAAATGTGATTCATAAGTTAGTGTGGTTTCAATAATTAAATAATCAATAAAATCAAGGAACATATTAGGTGTACATATCACTCCTCAAATAAAATGCATGACTATATGAAACTAGTACTAAATATAAGGACAAAGCTGCCACATAAAGCTCCCATAGTAAATTGACCATGGGTCTCACAACCCAGCATCAAATATCTAGGAAGTTTGGTAGACAAAAAATAATTATTGTGTAATGGACTTTATAAATGAAAAAAAAAGCTTAGTATTGTTTTAGTAAGTAGCAAGAGGCTACAAAATTACAGTAATTTAGGAACATAACTTCTTTGGCTACTGCTAGGGGGCAATATGAAGGATTTGAATAAATCATTTATGTCAATTCTTTCAGTAACAGCTGAACTCACATATACTATGTAAGAGCTCAGCTTGAATGAGTCTTATAACACATATATTTAGGATAGAAGACTTCCAGTGGTTTATCCAAAAAAAATTAGGTAACATGAAATATATTCCATCAAGAACAATTTTAAGTGATTTTTGGATGGAATGAGTAAATACCAATGTCCTTTAACCTGAACAAAATAAAAACTACATACTAATAATAGGAACAACCATTTCAGTGTAAACCAAGCAGAAAAGTATAAATTGAAAACTGATCCTGACAGGGTGATTATAAATATACTTGACTGTTTAATAATGGTACTTCAATGACACTTCATCGACAAGCTTAAAATCTACATTTATCCTCACACCAGATAGATCTTACAACCACAAAGTTATCAGGATTGAATATAGGTACTCTCAAAAGTGTAGAGAAGATAAGAGGAACAACAAAATTCTAATCTGTGGCAATTTACCTTTAGGAGGAATAAAGACCTATCCCAACCAGCTTTGGGGTGGAGTTAAATGCATAGCTGTTCACATATTAACACAGAAATACAATGATAATAGTTATTATAGGCATGTACTCTCAACAAAACAAAAAGGAGAATGGTATCAATACTTTCCTAATCTGTGTCATTTGTAATTTTAGGGTACCTTCATAAATTGATCATCTCCCACATTCACTCTCTAACATTTCAAAAGGTAAGAATTGACATATTTAATATAATTTTGATAAACATTACTTCCAGTCTCCCTGTGAACTAAACTTACGGTATCCAAATGGCGTGAGTAGAGATAATGGAAAAGTACATACATGATGGTTGTTCTTTTCCAGCATCAGCAAAATCATCAAATACCAAAGCATGTCCAAAAAAATCATTACTATTGTACTCTAATGATAGAAATGCTGAAGAATAAGTTACCAGGAAGTATTAACTGACCTTGTGGATATTAAATTTCATTTAAACATTTACAAATTTACCAATTTCATTGGAATTATTATCAACAACACACAACCACACACATCCAACAAAAGTTATGCTGCTATACAATTTTCCCTTATCATATCTGATAGAGAATATACATCAAGGAAACACAACAATGAGCTACATAAAATTTTAGTATCTTTCTTTCCCTCTAAAACAACATGCTTCAGTATTCAATAAAAGGAATTATAGTACTCTGTACTAGAAATATTGGCAATCAGTTACATAAAAAAATAAAACCTCCAGTGCTTTAAAGAAACCTTCATAGTAAGGAAACACCCATTCTAATGGAGTTGCAAGGGTTGTATTGAAACTAAGCATTGAGGTTAAACAGCACCTTGATGGTGATGATGGTGGTGATGATGGTGATGATGATGATGATGACCACTACTTCTTCTTCGCAAAAAAGCCCTTCCATTCACTGGATAAACTCGGGAAAGAAGTATAAGTGCAGAAGCAAGGGCAAGGTGGACAGGTGCTTCATGCCCCCCTGGTAGCTTAACAAATACAGTTGCAACACCTGCAACACCATCTTCGGTGGGCTCAACAGCAATAGGTCTTACACCTCTGTGCACACTACCCTGGCCAGGCCTCCACTTTTCACCCATCATTCCCCAATGACCACATCTATGAGACTTCTTATGACTAGGACTGTCACTACCAGCAACTAAACTTCCTTCCCCACTGGTAACTGACGACAATGCAGTCCGTGCAGGCGAGGAAGGCCTGGTGGAGTTGCCAACATGACCAGGATGTGACAGATGCTCTGGTGCCACACTCCACTTCCTAGGACCATGCTTTCTACAGCGCACACCTTGCTGTCCTGTCTCTCCACCACAATCTAATTCTTCTGACTCATCTCCAGAAGAGTGACAGGGAGAACACTGGTAAACCTCTTCATCACTGCCCAGAGAATCCAGCAAGAGAGAGACAGAAGCAAATGGTCTCTGGGCAAGGTGTAACATCTGTACGACGTGCTGCCTACGAGCCCTTCGGGCATCAGCAGCTCTTTTAGCCCTCCATGCCACTACCACAGTTGCTAGGAACAAAAAGAAGCAGGAGAAAAAGACAGAGAAGAAGACAAAAAGATCAATGTGCAGCTGGTCTTGACGGAAGAAAGCAATCCCAAATGTTGTTGTGTGAGTAGAAGGGTTTCTTAAATTGATAGACCTCCTACTCCTAGATGCTTGGTTCCACCGACTGGGACTAGTCTTCCATAAACGCTCACTAATTCCATCAAATCTATCGCCGTCATCCTCATCATAATCCTCACTCTCTTTATCTACATTTCTACCAAGAAGGGCAATATGAAAGCGCGTGGAACCCAGATCATGAGAAGACTGGGGCAAGGTAAGAACCAACCTGTTTCTCAGATTTCTGATTATAAGAATGGAGTAAGGGTCATTAACGGTGACATATGAGGCCAATCCACTTGCCTTTAGTTCTGTTACTCGGAAACGGGGAAGAAGTGATATTGGACCAGCCACACTCTTCCCCCTATTACAAATAAAAAAATATATTAGTAAAAAAACTCATTTTAATATGCAAAATCATTAAATGAAAACTAATTACATTGGTACTGCTTCGCATTTCTCATTTGAAGATTTTTTTAGAATTAAAGGAAATGGTGTACAAGGTGTATCCCAAAACTACATATCTGACCTGTGTCCATAACTCTGAGCCATAAAGTTCAAGTGACCTACGTTAGGTACAAGCCTAACCAGTGACTCCTCATGAACTCACCGGCTACCAAAGTTACTGATAAGACATGTTATTTTATATGCAGTGTGTTATTGTTTTAATTGCCTTTATTGTGTTCATCAGATTTTATTGTCTCTGAAAATTATGGAGAAATGTGAAGAACGAATTTGCATCAAATTTTTCATTAAACTCGAAAAAATTTGTACCAGAAACTACAAAAATGAACCTAAAAGAAACTAATGAAATGATACAAAAAACTTTTTGGGATGAGTGTATGGGCAATACACAGAGAAAAGATTGGTACAAGCGATTTAAAGATGGCTGCACATCTGTTGACAGTGAACCACATTCCAGCCGACCTTTGAGCACCATATCGCTAGCAAATATCGATCATGTGTGACTTGCAATTGTCATTTGACTGTGCACAAATTAGAACATGATCTTGGTATTCCGAAAATTTGTGTTTTGGGAATTATAACCAAGAATTTGGGAATGACTTGTGTCTTCTCAAAATTCATTCCAAAATTACTCACGGTAGAGCAGAAAAAGCTTTGCTTGGAAGTCACTCAGGACAACTTGGTAATAGTCTCTAATGATGGAAATGTTCTCATAAATATTATTACTGTTGATGAATTGTGGGTTTAAGGTTGTGATCCTGAAATAATAAAATGGTCTTCACAGTAGAAGCTTCTATCTGAGTCACACCCGAAAAAAGCACATCAAAGTCAGAGCAAAGTCAATTACGTTCATTGTTTTCTTTGATTATGAAGGTGCTGTGCATCATGAATAAACTCCAAGAGGTCAAACAATCAATAAAGAATTTTACTTAGAAGTTATGAAAAGATTGCTTGACACAGTGAGAAGAAAAGGGGTGTGTTTTTGGGCGAGTGATGACTTGCTTCTTCACCATGATAATGCCACCAGCACATTCACCAAACCTAGTGCAACAGTTTTTGGCCAAATAAAGCATTACACAATTTCACCAGCCTCCATACAGTCTCAACGTAGTCTCCAGTGACTTTTGGCTGTTCCCAAAATTGAAAATTCCATTCAAAGGGCACCGATTCCAATAAATATAGACAATTCAGAAAAATGTGACGAGTGCACTAATAAGGCTACCAGAACTGCTTTAGCATGTGGGAGCACTGATGGGAGCAACTTGTTCAGTCAAGTGGGGAGTACTTTGAAGGATGCCACCAGGCAGATGTCGAAGATTAATGCTAACGCAAAGTTATAGGCAAAGGTCAGATAGTTTTGGGACACACCTCTTATACAGGTTTGACACAATCATCTACATTTAGTAATGACCATGCTACAGGGTAACTTATTGAAATAACATAGTGCCTTCATTTATATTATAGAGGGGACAGCAGAAAATATTACCACTTACAGAGATCAGTCTCAAACAAATAGCAATTTCAGTTTTAATTATAATATAAACTAAGGAATTACTTTAGTAAATAATTTTTCACATCTAATTTATAGCTCAAAAGCAGAGATAAAATGTCTTAAGCTTAGTATAATACAATAACTTTCCATATAATCTATAACACAAAATATTCAAATCACTCTTATTTATCACAAATGAGTATTACAAAATTTGATAGAAAGCTTTAAAAATAAATGGTTCATTTTACACAAAAGGCCTAGAATGTGAAGATTAAAGAACAATAAACACCAATTTGACCCATGGGGGGACCCAAATCCCCTCCCCCTGTATTCTAAAATCTTTGGGCAGAGACATGTTTTGGAAATCCCTACCTCTTGCAAAGTAGGGAGGGGCTTTCCTTCACTTTGACCATTTATTGCCCTCACCTGCAGAAATTATGAAGATTTTTGTCAAATCAGTAACAAATCTGGGCTTAGAAATATTTTGTCTGCAAGGGATAATTTTTTTTGAGAGGAAGCCAAATTTATTTAAGAAATAACTGAATATTTTTTCTCAACCTCTGAAAAATAATGTATGCAAATGTAACTAGCATGCCCTGACTAGTTCTGAGTTGTAATTTACACTTATGTAATTTCATCTTAATCACCATTTGTTAAATGGATTCATAATGGTTTGCCTAATTTTCAAGACTATTCTATTTTCAGCTTTATATCACTGAATTTACCAATGGTAAAATTTACCTTTGCACATAGGCTCTTGATGTAGCACGAGGCTCACTGGAAGACTGTGTAGGAGATTCCTCTTTTCCACTTTTATCTGTTTCCTCCTCCTTGGATAAATTTATTTCTTCATCATTAGAATCATCTTGCTTTATTCGAAATCTTGTATCTAACTCCACCTTAAGTAAAAGTCAAATCAAGATTGTTAGAAAAATTAACAATATGTTAAATAAGAGGAGCCCTTTAAAAAGATAGCACAAACCTAAGCATTTTTAATGTAATACGTTTAAGTAATGTTCAATGGCTTAATTGAGTAATGTAGAGGCCTAGAGTAAGAAAACATGATAAGATAACAGCTGAATATACATCAAGACAATAAGTAGGAATTAAAAAATATTGGTGCCAAGTAAAGAAGAAATTAAGTGCTATTGCTATTATTTATGTAAACCTTGTAAAAAGTAAATACTGATGACAAATTAACTATTTATTATCAATTATGTGCATATAGGAATAACATCAGGTGGCACATTAAGTCAATAAAATAACACAAATTAGTGGTTCTTTCTTCTCGAAACACCCAAATTAGACAAATGAAAGGGGTAAAGTAATATGAAATTAATATCAATTCAAACAACTAAACTGGTTAAATTCTTTAAAGGTAGGAGTGCTATAAAATTAAAAATATACTAAAATGGGAAATCTATATTAGGGGATTCAAATGAATGTACAACTTTTAAAGTATTTAAAGCTCTGCATTTCATGATGAGTACTAGAGGAAAAAGCTCACTGAACACATTATGCCTTCGAAGCCTGCCTGGCCATTATCAAATATGGGGTATCAATACAGGATCCCAACTCTGTAAGCCTTGTGAAGCAGTTAGGAAAATTTCAACTGTTACCTGCCAGATTCATAATGGGAAACTTCAAGCAGGGAGACAGTGTGAGCTGAAAAATTAGAGAGGGAAACACTCGATGTTAGAATGGAAAAATGTGTGCCTGAAGGGCATATTTCATGCTTATATGGGAGTCAGTGCTTGAAAAATATAACTGAAAAGATAAACAAGTCAAATTATTACTAAGCAAGAAATGACCATTACCAAGACAGGAGCAAGTATCAAACACAGAAAAGGACCCTTTTCCCAGTAATATTACCAATTTTAAGAAGAGACTGAAAATAGAAATTCTAAGATATAGTTGAATTCATGATTGTATATAAAATTATTATTGTATATTTGATTTGTTATAGTACACAGGATATATTAATCTACATTGAGTGAGTTGTTGCATTATCTTTATGTACTTTTTATTTTATACTCATGCAAATGTATACTAATTTATGTAGTTACAATCATTTTGATATTCCTTTATTGTTACCATTGAATCTGATGATTGAGTTGTAACCATTATATGGCAGGAGCTATTGAAAATATCTAGGATAGTTCATATACCTTGTTACATGATTGATTCAAGTTTTAAATTATTTCCTAAAACTCAAAAAGCAATTTATTGCTGGATATATTCACAGATATCACTTCAATAATCACACTCCAATATCTTCATCATATTTCAACTTGCTGAAATTCGATTAAGACACTGGAGTATAATATTTAAATTGTCAAAAGCTTTTGATATATTTACTTAATGTCAACAATACAAATAAAAGAAGCAGCTAATACCATTCTACATGATTCACAATTCCATCGCCTCATTGTTTCTCTTCCTCCTTTTATATTGGTTTCTAAATGATAGCCAAATCATTTGATTTATTAAGCACACTTCTAAAAACAAACATTGAGATGTCAGCTTTTAGTTCAACAGTGTCTTAGAAAGTTGTGGAACATAAAACACATTCTCAAGCTGCAGATAATTAATTTAAGTATTGGCCCACTGATTATTTCACCAAATAAAGCTGTGTGTAGTAAAAGAATTAAAAGTTGTGCCGCTGATTTTTTAAGAAAAAATGTATGCTCTTTCATTTCCAAATTTGATTTTCAACTTCTTGCCAGACAAGACTTCAATTGTGCTGTAGATATTATAAATAAAGGTTTTTCTTGTCAAAACTTGAAAAATAAAATTTATTCTAACTAAATGATACTTTCATCTTTTTATGCATAATTTTACCTAAATGTCTGTCTTTTTGAATCTCATCTGAAGGAGTTTTTAACCTTCATCATACCTAAATTTCCAACATCTGTCATAATTATTACCAATAACTTATTCTCTATCAGTAAATACCTCACAGAAGAGTATATCAACATTTTTCATGATTGTTAATTCTTTATGCTTTTTTTTTAATGTTCTCATATGTCTATACTCCAACTGAAGAGAATAGAGACTGGTTTAAATAAAAGACAATACTGCACTCATATCTAGTGAGAGAATTTCTTTGAATTTTACTTTTTTTAAACTAAGATTTCCTAATAAATCATATCCAAATTTCTAATTTTAAGGTATAAAAGAGGATTACCATGTGATCGCCAGTTGATCCATTGATCTGAACAACAAAGGCATCTTCCCTTGGTGACAGGAATAGATCTAAACCTCCTTGAGTAACATCAACTGTCATTCGTATGTCTACATTCATGAAGCGAGGTTGTACCACGAGAAAAGATGTTCTCCCTGGTAATAATGGATGGGGTTTTCCACTGCAATCTTCTGCAATATAAGGACAAAAAATTAGGGGATATTACTTAATTTAGTTAATTTTCCTAATTTTCAATTACAAATCAATGTCTTTCATTCTGGGTTATTGTATATTCTATCTAAGGATTACTGTAAGATGTGGTGAAAGTTTGTCTATGAGGCAGTGAATTTTATGGCATGAAATATCATGTTATACAGGGAAAGATAAGATGACAATAATTGATGGGATGGAATTGGACATCAAATGTGATGAAAAATAGATCACATTTTTATGAGCAAAATATGTATCATTGTGGTTTGATTAGTTTTTGATGATAAAATGAAGTAAAAAACATTAATGTACTGCAATTAAACCTTGATACTTTTTATCAAGGTTTAATTATAATTCCTTGAGTCATTCTACATAGATGAGTAAGGTATTTCACAAGTAAAGATTCTATTTCTTCATTTGTATTTATGGAATCTCTGGGTCTATCATTAGTTATAGGTATGTTTCTTAATTCCAATACACATTGAGTAATTATTGATTGTTTGTATAAAACTACCACTGTATCTCTAAACATCACAAGCAATTACATGCATATTAATTTTTTTAAATTTGATTTCTATCTTTCCCTATTATGTTGTTTTTAAAGTATCAATATGCTCCACATATATGTTCACTGGTTCAGGATATGATTATATTTTTCAGTGAAAATTACATAATTATCTGACCCCAATGCTGATTTTTAAGGAAAATTATATGTAACTTCCAGAATGAGACCAGGTAGTATCTTTAAAAGAGAGAAATACTCTATTTAAGTTAAAAAAAATATAATCCATATACTAAAATGTAAGATTCACATTATATGCAGAGTTTTGACATGCCTATATCTCTACATTCAATTGATCATCATCTAAAGCTTAGTTAAGGCTTTTCAGATTAGTCTAAAGATTCATGGAGTTATAAATTCATGGCCTATAAAATTAAAATGGCAGAAAAAGTAGGTTTATTGACAGCAACTCTGATGTCATTCAATAGACTTCACTTTCTATTCACAAATACATTTGAATTGTCCATAGCTGAAAACGATGCTGAATTCAAATTGTGTGTCAAGGCCTTCAATATCACCTCTTTTCTCTTTTACCTTCTACCTTGAAAATGAACCCTTTCAATATGGATTCTACATTGGCAATTGGGTAAAAAAGATTTGTATCCATATTTATTGACATGGAAATCTTGGCATTCTTCTGCAATGCAATTTCTGCATGTTCTCTACTTAAACATGAAATTTTACTTCTTTAAAATAATAATATTACCTTGAGTCTTTGGGTCAAAGCAATACTCGGAATCAACAACCATTTGCCGATAGCATTGATGGCCATTTGTTGGTGATCCAACATAATATTCTCTACATTTAGAACACTGCAGCTTCCAGCATTGTGTTTGCTGAGGTTGTAAAGCTTGGTTGGCTAGAAGAATACCACTCTGAAAAAAACAATTAAAATGACAAAATAAAATAATGGATTATGTGAACTTGAAATACCTTTTAAAAGGTTTTAAAAGTAAATGAAATATGAGGGGACGTATAGTGTGGGAAATCTTAATAACAAAAGGATTGCAGGCACTATAAACAGATTGCATCCACTACAAACTGAATATTGGAATGCCAAATTGAACTTATTGCAAGACAGAAAAGAAATGTCTTTAGACAAATAGTGGTTTTATACAATGGAGAAGGTGACTTTAGAAGATGGGAGAAATGTTTATTAGTCAAGCAAAAGTAAATAAAGTGTAAAAGCTTTATGGAGGCAAAAATAGCTGAATATAAATCATCAAAAAATCATGTTTATTACATCTTAGTAAACAAATTAGTTTAGAAATTTTAAACTAACATTTAAAAAAAGTAAAATTAGTGAAAATTAAAGGGAAAACTATACAGAAAAAAATCACTTCTAAGGTAAGATGTCAGTTTATTGCTTTGTATGAAAAATGAACTTAGTATAGTCATCTGACAATATGAAACATCTGAATTATGGCAGACTCAGACAAGACTTCAACTGATGATCATGTAAGACCATATTCATCATTAATTATATAAAGTTGGACTTATAAAATGAAAATATGTTCCATTACAAAGAGGAATAAGCATTGTTTACTAATGCATACTCCTTTCATGAAATATAAACGTGAACACAACAGAGGATTAAGAATGGGAATGGAGAGAATAGGATAATAACAGAATAGGATAATAACAGAATAGGATAGGTGTAAAATGATTGATTTGAAGATTAAAATATGAACAGACATGAGACAAGCTGACCTGACCATTTACTGTCTATTTGTATACAGTTAGTTTGTCACAGCCAACCCACAAAATCACTTCCAAGCCAAGTTAAATAGAAAGTGAACTATGTACTTCCTTGACATTAAAAATAGAGTAATGCTTTTCTGACATTCAGTCCAATTAATTGTAATAAACTGGAAGAAAACTAAACCTTAACCCTATGACAAAGGAGTTTCCACTTTTCATGCAGACTAAAACTTAATTCCTTTAATGCAAAGAAATAAATAGACAACTATATTTATTTTATTTCTTACATACATACACGATGCAGCATTATAACTTTCGTTTTAATCATTGAAATCAATGGGAAAAAAGAAAGTTATAATGCCACACCCTGTACAAAAAAGAAAATTCAATTATAAGTAGTTCACCTGTGGGGATAAAGAATTTGCATAAATGAAGATACCTTTCCTTGTTGTATAACTGTGTTTGAAGATCCATGATGAGAAGCTTTAATGTGCCCTGATGGAATGAATATCCCTCCAATTGTTTGCCCAGAGAGAGGTAATGGAGAATTACCAACTGTTGCCAAGACATTTGTTGCTCCAGATAAGCACTGAGGGTCAGATTCAGTATTGTTCTGGCAATTACAACTTTCTCCTGTGACAGGATCACATATGTCACCATGACCATGACATTCACACCTAGGGTATAAATTTTGTGAAGTATTAACAACATGAAAAATTAATAAACAATACTCCATTTATTTGCATAACCCACATTTGGTCACTAAAAATTCCAGCTTATTTCAAAACATACAAATAATTTCAATAATTAGACATTCCACATTTAAAAAATAATATGGGTGTAAAAATCTATTTGAGCAGTGTATTCATCACTATTCATTTTAATTTTCAATGTCACTGACAAACACTGAAAACTAAAAAAATTTAAGTGCATAATAGTATTGGGAAAAAATACATTTTAGTATGATTACTGTTAACTATTGAAGAATGAAAGACTTATGATCACACTTTTAGACTCAAAAGAGGAATATAAAAATAAACTACTGTCATGATAAATATGGGGGTGATCAGAAAAGTTTTCAGCCTCGAATACAGTTACACAGGTGGTGATGCAATAAGTACAATTTTTCTAAGGTTGATATACTATATTGGCTATTATATGTCATTACAAAATGTAAGATGAGGACGTTTGATGGTGGCTGGGTAATGTCCTCATCTGCCAATCTGTAGGTCCCAGATTCTCAAATCCTGGTTAGGTGGTTTTTCTTCTGTACCTAGCATATGGATTTGTGTGTTTCATCCTTGTTATTTACTATGTTACATTGTGCCACCGTAATTGGCTAAGTGCTGTATGTGGGCAACTTATAAATAAATAAAATAGACCACAAGAGTTCAAGCATCAAGCAAGAAGCTGAGCAAGAAAAGTCATCTTTTTGTAAAGGTAAATTAATCTCAAAAACCTTCAATAACCATAAAATATACCAAGGTAATGTGGGGGATAAATTCATTTAGTCACCTAACAATGACACTTTGTCATTGAAACCTGGGTCTTGAATAAAAGACTCCTTTGGAATTACTTGGTGTTGTATTATTTCATGATTTGTGATGAGGGAGATTAAGCTGAAAAATTAAAATAATTTTGTGATTACAAAATTTGCTTTTGAGGATTTCCATCATCTTTAACCTGAATTCTTTAAGTGAATAGGGCAGATATAAATTATGCAGTAAGATGAATGTATTAAAACTATGTTACTTCCATTAAGTATTTAGTTATTACCACTTGAAATACATACATACATCAATATTATATTCCATATGTTAACATTGACAATATTTTGATAAGTAATACTATGTAAAAATATCTGAAAAATTATTGCATTACATTTTCATGTGTTAATAATTTTAGGATATAAAATGTAAGCTTGTATTAATTAATAATCATTATAAAAGTTCTACTGCATTTCAGTACTATTGCCTGTCTGTTTTTTCTGTTAGTATACTTCTTAATGCATAGTATGTACATACCTTACTACTGAGCATCTTAACACACCAAGTATGGAAATATAATGTTACTCTTAGGAAATTAAAAATTTATCTAGTAAAGTTTTGAACTGATCTGATTAAGTTGTTCCAAAACAGCAATAAGTTGTCATATAATTATGGTACTAAAATTTATTACAGGTGAAGTGAAGGAATAAAAAAATTAGGCAAATCAAGTTTATTTGACACAGTATATGATGCAACGAACTTGTAACAAACACCTTGAAGGCTAGATGTTAGGAAAGATGTGGAAAGGAAAAACCAGGGAAAATATCTTAGGGATATAAAGAAAAGAATATAATGTAATCCTTGCTTCAATAAAAAAATAATAGTGTCAGTATATGAAGCTATGCCTTGTTGAAGCCAACACCCATCTCCTGAGTGCTTGTGTAATGTCATGTATTTATGATGAGAAAGAAGACAAATGTTAAAATATAATGGCAATGCCTGCATTAAGAAAGGGTAAAGTGCCCTATCAAATTTGGTTGCACATATACTCAAAAAAGATTAAAGCCTATAAAAACATTATATTTTCCTTAGAGTCCACAACATACAAAGTAAAAAAAAAAGCATTCACTCACAATCTGCATGGCTGGCGATGGTCAGTGGAACCTCTGAAATAACCTGGCAGGCACCCTTCACACTTCTCACCAGCAGTCCCATTGGCACATCCAATGCATACAGCCACTGTTCTACCTACTCCCTCACTACTACCACTTAGAATAGAGCTCCACTTTTGGAAAGCGGTGTCATCTGTTTCCAAATATTTTCCTGAATACTGTTAAAAATATGATGATTAAATGAAAAACATTTTTCAATTATCACCACAAATGCCATGATGATAAACATTACATTATGACTAATACCAAAATTATTGTTGAACCCTCATAGCATATTGCTAAAATAGTAACTCTAGTAAAATTGATGTGCATGATTGTGAATAATTCACTTTGATAAAGTGAAAAGAATTTCTGACTAATATAGAATCTACCTGATAAGGTGTTGAAGATCCATCTGATGCATTGATACAATGTGGAGTATGCCCATTACAATAATCTAAACAAGGAACACATTGTCCACCATTTGTTGGGTCACCAACGAATTTTGGTAAACATCGTTCACACTGCCCTCCCTAAGAGAAGGAAAAATTAATGAAACTAAGAATACTGAAAAATAAAATAAAACAAATTGCAGTCTTAAATATCAATTTCATAAATATCAGTCCAGCTCCAACCTGGAGCCGATTTCTCAATATTTAAAGACTATACAAGCCATCCAAAAACAATGGTAATATAATTTTACAATGTTATAAATCAAAGAATCTCTAAAAAGGGTAAAAGATAAGGAAATAAATTATTGCCATTTAAAGCTGTAACTAGTTGATGAAGTAAATCTCTAATGGTCATAATTCTTGCTTATATACTATATTTAACTGAATATGAGAGTTTTTTTTCAGAATTTAGCCTCAGAAAAATGTGGGGTTGTTTTATATTTGAGTCGTCTCAAACACTAGAATCTTGATTTTACCTATACTGGTTTTGCATACACAGCAATGCACTCCGGGCCAACCTTTTATGTATTCTTATGACATCACTATTTAAAATTACGTAAATTTGATATAATGATTTTACATATGGCTTTTCTGGTTTCTAGGTCTAAGTATTAATTTGTTTTTACAAAACAAAATGACAGAAGTAATGAAACTTCAGCTAAATCTAGAAAAATCTTTTTAACATTAATATTTAATTAACTTTAAAATAATTCCATACACTACTTATTATCAGAACTACCTGGATTTTGACTCAACGAGTCATCATGTAGTACCTGATGACGACTCGTTGAGTCGAAACCTGGGTAGTTCCAAAAATTAATTTGTGGAAATTGACATAGTTTCATTTATCATTACGGTTAGTCAAAATTAAAGGAAACAAATTAAAGAACTAACTATTAATAAGGTGCTAGAGAATACAGTGTAATTAAAAACAAATAACAATTTTGAGTGTTATAATTGCAAAATATGCCTCGCATACTTTAAAATAAGAACTTTTACGAAAAATACGAATCTTCCTCATCAAAACCGAAGAATTGTCAACATTCTCACTAGACAGGCTCTATTCTGTACGAAAAAAGTTATGTTAAAATTTAAGATAATTCGGTACACTCATGCTACACTTAAGCATCTCTTCATGAGTATTTCAGCATGCATAAAAAATATTTTCGATGACAGAAACATGAGACAAAAAGTGACCCCAGTTGTGGGATTTTGCCAGATGATTACAAATACTTCATTGATTCAGACCAACCTTGTGATAATCAAAAGTTTAATAGCAAATACTGAATATATGCATAAATAAAATACAAAAATATATGCATCACTTTGTAGTGACAATAGAATAATAATGTGGCCAAGAGTAAAGTATTTTATTATGATTCATCACAAGTTCTTTGCACATTTATCAAAATTAGCCATTATCGCAATTTTACATAATTTGATTTTATAAAAAACTGATAATTCAGGTCCCTGTGTGTTACGTAAAATCAAGATTCTGCTTTAATTGTTTACATAAGGTACTTAAGCATTAATTATACATGTTTGTAACACCATATTTACTATAAAATAAAACTATGATATTTTACAAATTTAGCCTCAGAAAAAGGGGAGTCATAATTGGGTAAATACAGTAATGTGAAATATACATATGTTGCAGCAGCACAAAGTATACTCTTCTGGTGAATCTTTGCGGGTTTTCCACTGGGTTAGGGTTTCCGTTGCTGACGTTTCAATGGCTAACTAAACCATTGTCCTCAGGGTGTTGACGAGGTTGATATACTCTTGTTTGCTATTATGCACATATTTTTCATAAAAGTGTTTCCAAAACTTATAAAGAAACACAATGCAAGATATGATCCTAATCTGTCCACTAGAGTTAAATGGAATAGTGTAAGAATTAATTTGCTCCAACTATGTAACTAGATAGCCATGAAAAAGTTTGTAGATTAAATTTAGATGATGCCTAATTGGCAAATAGATGCTATTACCAAGTAAAATATTTCCTGCACTTATACAATACTTTAATACTGATCAAAATTCATGATTTCTTTGGAAAATTTGGTATAATTCCTAGGTGAACAAAAACGTCAGGAAGAAATGAAGATTACAAGATTTTTTGAGTATGTAAAATCAAGCAATTTTACTGCTGAAAGTATAATTTGTCTGCCTGGTTATCCATCACATCATTAGGAGGAATTGTGCCCTAAATTTTTCAAAGTGTGTGGCTAACTGCTGTGTCCCTCTTTGTATATGTTAAGTTACAATATATTTATAGAATTTTTAGTAGCTGAAATATCACTTCTTTGGTGATAAATTTTCTTTTTTTTATCTATGACATACGATATGATATTGATTACATATATTTTGCAAAACTCGAAGTGGAAGAGCTTCTCCTGTTACAGAAAAAAGTAAAAACCATTCAAACAGTCCATTAATACGAGGTCAAACAGTCCAAACAGTTAATACGAGGGTAGTCCCAAAAGTACGTGACCTGATGTATAGACGGCGGCTGCTGTTTGAAAAAATTTACTGTGTTCGAAAGTTTCAGCCTTATAACGGTCAAGTTTGAAGTGCCTACATTGTTTATTATTTGCTTGACAACCATCGATAATGAACGCCCTGGGTGAATTTGTAACCATGGAAAAAGTTGGTCATCGTTATGTGATACAATACTTTCATTTGAAAAGTCTCAGTCCAACCGGTATCAAAACGGAGCTAGATTCTAATTTGGGGAGTCTACTCCCTCGTTTACTACAGTAAAATATTGGGTGGCAGAGTTTAAACGGGGCAGTACGAGTTGATAAGACGAGCATCGCAGTGGTCGACCAAACGAAGTGACTACGCAAGAAATTATGAAAAAAAATTCACAAAATGGTAATGGATGATCGTCGACTGAAAGTGCGTGAAGCTAATAAACATGATAGGCTTGTCAGAAAGTGCTTCACATCGCATATCGACTGAAAATTTGGATATGAGAAAGTTGTGCGCAATATCGGCGCCGCGATTACTCAGAATGGAAAAAAAACGTCATGAGGATGTTTCAATCAAGTGTTTGGCGAAGTTTTGCAGTAATAACCGAGTTTTTTCGTCGATTAATACCATGGATGAAATAGGGGTCCATCACTTCAAACCTGAGACGAAGGAACAGTCAAAACAATGGATTGAAATGGTAAAATATGCTCCAAATAAGGAAAAGACAGTTCCATCTGCAGGCAAGGTTATGGCGTACTTTTTTAGGATAAGCGTGGGATAGTTTTCATTGACTATCTTCAAAAACAATCAACGGCAAGTATTGTGCGAACTGATTGCAGCGTTTAATTGATGCGATCAAGGAAAAACGGCCGTATTTATGGAAAAAGAAAGTTGTTTCGTTAAAGACAATGCACCAGTTCACACATCCGTTATCGCGATGGCAAAAATCAATGAGTTAACGTCTAAATTGTTTCCTCACGCGTCCTATTCGCCATATTTTGCTCCCTCGGATTATTTTCTCCTTCAAAACTTGAAAAAAATGGCTTGGTGGAAAAATATTTGCCACCAATTAGAACGTGGCGTCTACGGCTAATGGCTATATTGACGAGGTTGACTATTCTCACTAAAGACATGGTATCGGAGCTCTTGAATATCGCCGGGAAAAGTGTATCGAGCTAAAAGGAGACTATGTTCAGAAATAAAAATATTTTTTTGCAAATTTTTAACGTCTTCTTTGTGAGGTCATGTAATTCTGGGACTACCCTCGTATAGTAGTATTTTTGTTTACAGTGTGCTTCGGCAGATGCGGTCATTTTGAACCTCTTAAGGTTTAAGAAAAAGCCATTTGGAAACACAACAACCATGACCTGGCAGGGACTCGAACCCGTGACCATTGGGTTTGCCGACAAGCTAGATACAAATCAGGCTAACCAAGTCGGCTTCTGTGCATCGATACGACTACCTACGACCTCAGCTGTGGTTTCCATTGTTATCTGACCCAGGATATTCCTTCCCCTGCTTATCCTGATATCTTCGGCGACGAAATTTTTATATAAGCAAATTCGTATTGATTAAAGTATCTTGATTGTCCACTTACTAATGTTTGTGTTTGACATTGGCATATTCCTAACTGGGTAAAACCCTGTTATTTCTTTTTCATCACTAGCTCACATGCTATCTGTACTGGACTGATTCGTTATTTCCTCTTTTAGAGTTCTGAATTCCAGTTTCCCATGCGACCAGATTATTTAATTCCTTTGTTGGCTTTGAAGGCGATTTGATCCTAATTTTCTTCTTAAAAATATATGGACTTCTGGCTCTGATAACCGGTACTTAAAACTGAAACCTCAACCGATACTGTTCTACTATCTTAATAATGATAAACTTTTAGTTAAACTGCCGGAAAATTCACAGAGGCTGTACACCTTTTCCTCCTTTGATATAATTACCTATTCTGCTGTCTTTTATTTGCTTATATGTCACTTCTACTTTGTCTCTCTGAAATGAAAGGACAAATACATTGGAATAAACGTGTAAAGGTGTTCAACTTAGTAAAAGAGATCGGATATGTTTCTGCTGAATATCTGAAAATTCAAAATCCTGGTGTCTTAATAAAATAGGATTTAAATAATTTTATCAATTTTTTTACGATTATGGAATGATTATAACGGTTTCCAATAAACATTCCAAGAATGTACTGTAAGAATAGTACATAAAAAATTGAGTCGCACTTCTGCCCTCTTCATTTACGTAAACGATTTCCAGCAGTTTCAATTTCGGTTCACGGACTTTATTCGGGCCTGACTATGAAAGGTGACACAAAACGAAGGTTTTTGGATCCGCTGGCTATGATACCCTATTGAGGGTGCCGAGGCCCGAGTGCTAAGAGCATTACGGGTCGTGAAGTGTAATCAGACCGAAATGAAATCCGTGTTCGCCATTTCAGACCATAAAAGGTTCATTTTCAATGGCATTAATCCGCTTAATTTCTGAGCGCAACAGGACCTGACGGCATCGTCCAGACATGGAGAATCATCCATTGAAGGCGATCAAGGAGCGAGATCAGGTAAACGAATGCGGTGGTTGAGCTGCCGGGGTCCAAAAATCACGACGATCAATGTGCTCTTGTATCTTTATGACAGATAATACGATAGAATCACCGGAAATACCGGACTAAACAGTCTCTCGAAAATATCTTTGTTAGTCCTTTAAGTACCATTCAATAAATATCACGTGTATTTTTAAAATGGGTTTACATACACATAATTAATTTCATTATGCACCTATGTCGATCTGTGTCCGAGTGCTTGAGAATTGTCCCCCTTTGGCACTTTGCAGTCTCAATCATAAGGCAATGAATACCCTCAATGTTCATCCGTTTATTATTTGATGTTCCACTGAGTCTTAATCACTAAATATTATCGCTTTCAAAAGGCATTAGATTTGTTCATTGTTTGACTAATTTGCCACTATAGTATGTTGCTTTTTTAAATTATTAACTTTTTATAGCATCAAAATTGATTGAACTGGGCTGGATATGGACATGTTCGGAGATGAGAACTTAATTCATTGATGAATCCAATTCACCAATGCTATTTAATAAGTGTTTGAAACTCTATAAAATTAAGAAATATTTGTTGTAGTCGGGTATACGTAGTGCACGAAGGAGCACGAATAGGGCAAGATTAAATGAACGATGTCATGGAAACGATGGAATGAAGATGAAAAGAATGTGGTTGCACTTGATCTGCAAAGTGAATATTTATAGTTGCACCTCAAATGCAAAGTACTTTTCAAGCTATTCCTTTCGCGTGCGGGGAATAATCGAAAATGGAAGTTTTTTTTTTGTAAAAGCCCGAATGGAAAGCCGACCGAAACGCATTGCTTTGACTTCCCTCTTTGATATCCGTGGCAATCAAGCGTCAGGAGAGTCCCTTCTTCCCACAGTCCAATTGATTCATCCACTTCAATTTTACTTCCCCATCCTCTAATCAACCTTTATTCGGCCTCCCCTTCTTCCCACTCTTTCCAGTCTCCACGTGCTCCAGTTCCCGTCGGCCTCCCTTCCCGCTCCCCGTCCGCGGCAACCTCACTCTGGCCCCCCTCGCTCTCCGCCCCCCTCACGCCCTCTTGCCCCCCGGCGCCGGTTCCATACATTCCCAATCCGGATCCAAAGTCGCACACTTTCAATTACTTCATCAGAAGCGCGATCTCCCCTACCCACTCCCCACGGACTGGCACACCGCACCCTCCCCCTCGCTGCCTTCGTTTAATCTCCACAATCGCTTTGCCAACATTGAAACTCGCAGACCCACCCTCCATGTTGTCTTTCCCTAAGATGTGATTATTCAATTACCTGCACTTATGTCCATTTTCTCCCTCCGATGCAAAGATACATTTGTTACAGTCGCCGTTAGTTTTTGAGTGAATATGTTTTCCCGCACCTATAACAACAACCCATGCGTTAATTGCTTAAATAATATTGGAAAATTTTATTTCTAATTCCTTAAAATGAGGAAAATGATAGGAGTAAAACAAAAAGAGTAAACAATATGCGATTCGTGCTTACTCCTATTTGTCGTGAACATTAACACCATTCGGTGAGATAATAGAATACGAGGTACTTAGATCATGATGGCTGTAACATTATTTATGTTCCCCTTCTCGAGGCAAAGGAATCATAACCTAACAAATTTGTTACCATAATTGTAAAAGTAGCAGAAAACCTTAATACATAGGCCACATTATCTTCCACCAAGTCTCAAAATTTGCAATGCTAGTCGTGTCTGCCGGACCGTAAAGTGCTTGTAAACCAAAATGAATGGATACTTTTTCACAGTTTTATTTAATTTGGACTGGATTGTGATACTGACCCTTTTGAGGACGATTGATGGGGATAAAGCTCAAACACACTTTCAGAAAGGGATTCTTGCAAATATTTTTTGAGCTATTAACTCGCAACCGGAATAGTATGACACCATTTCACTGCCATTGAGAAAATTGTCAAGTGGAATCGAAAAGAGAATCTTTGTGTTCATCTGAATCACAAAGACTAACATCTACACTCCTGACCCGGAGACGAGAAAAGGATAGGGCTAGGGAATCTGTTTTGGAAACGGGGACAACGCAAAGCGAAGGGAATATTTTGTGCAGAGAATTGTCCTGATATCTCGGGCGTCCGGGGGTGAGATGATCTATTCGGCCTACCTCAATCGGGCAATGTAACTTTAATAATGCGTCACACGATTCCCAAAAAATAATGTTCTCTCCGCTAAGCTTTTCCACTTGTTACAAAATGTTACTTGGAAACGGTGGACTGTTATTCTTGAATAGTAAACGCATCAAAAATGTTGCCAAAAGAAGCTATCGTATCGTCGGCAGATCAATGTCCGAAACTAGACGTCTTCGGGATTCAGGATGGGGTCGTTGCCTGTGCGAAAAGGGTGCTATCTTAGTATTTATAGAAGCCTTAAGCGTCTTCTCTCTCGCCTCATGGTCCTACGGCTGTTTAACGGTTGAATTTAACCCTTATCTGCTCCACGGCGTCCTATCTTTGAGCCCAATCCAATGCAAGAGTTCCGAAGAGAATGCTCCGGACCTCGTTCACCGTTGGAATGCTTTTTCGAAGTCTCCAAAGTTATCTCCTCGGAGGAGAGTCGCTCTATCTGGTCTCCTCCATCTCATCTTATTTACCGACATAAAGATATGACGACCGACGGGGAACGATCAAGGCACGCCCGCGCCGAATCTAGATTTCGAAACTCGATATCCAGCGACTAACATCGAGAAGGCGGGTTGGGGAAGGCTCAGGGTGGTGGCCCATTTGAGATACTGACGCCTAATTTTACGCCACATAAACACCATTGCGTCCGTATAGTAAGAATTACTGTTTGGCACCACTTCGTAACTCAGCATGCCTTCGCAGGAGGGAACCTTCCAAGTCATAGAGTGAGTACCCACTGAGAATATGCTATTCCTCCTCTTGTTGAATTCCAGTTTTTGTTCTATCCCTTTCGAACAATTCCCGAGTACTGTATTCCTCCAGGAATGAATTTATGTATACGTACTTAATTTTCCTTCGGTCAAAAGAGCGTAAGAATAATACCGTATCATTTTGGAAATTCACACATTCATTGCCTGCTGTCAATTAATAATACATCATATTAGGGAGCAAAGTTTCTTACTGAAATTTTATCTTTTAAAAATATTTTGTAAGTCATAAACAATTTAAAATATATTTTTATCATTGGAAAAGGTTTATGCGACCTATTATAGACCAAAACACGTGGCAATGAAAAAATTCTGATCCACGTGAATTTAAGAAATATATCCGGAATAAAGTAAGATGATTGTACTCCTTTGAGACTTACAAACTGTCTATAGTTATAAATAATGCTAGGTAATCTAACCCAGGCTAATACTCTTTTTATAGAGCCTAAAATGGTTTGGTTTTCTATTTCATAATGCCTTCATAAAGCTTAGTTCCTAACTGATGTCAATTTATTAAAAGAATTACTTTATTTACATAACAATCTTCCTTCAACCTCCAACTAAAAATACAGTTAAAACTTAAGTCAAAAAAATACTTAACTTTCTATTAATTTACTAAGATGGTTGTAACCTAATGGAACTCCATATTGAAACAATAAATATTGATAACTTTGTATATTTCCACAAAACATTTTGAAATATAAAATGTTGTGGAAATAAACAAATTTATCGTATAAATCCTACATTGTTTATTTTAATATTTTTCCTTCAAGATAGCAAAAAGATCGAAGAAGATAAGAGAGTAAAACACAGCAAGAGAGGCTTGTATATGTACGTCGAAATGAGACGCGAACGGCTGAACATCAGGGGTGGCTTAGGATGTATCGTACCCTGGGTGATGACCCAGATAGACTTGACCGGGTGTTAGTGTTTTTAAAAGAGACGGACTTTTTAAACAAAACCTAGTTTTTTTTTAAATGCAAACACAATAAACTTATTTGTTTTACTTAAATATTTTATTTTAAATTCATGGCTGAATACCAAGGGGGTCATCCTTGGAACTTACAAGGGTGATTACTCTGCGGCATTTTCTTCACGTTTGTTGGTCCAGTCTGTTTTGTTTTGTGTTATTTATTATATTCATTAATGAAGTTACTTAAAAATTTTACTATATGGATTTTTATTCTTATTTTTACCGCCTAAATGTTCCGCATAGGGCGTTTTGTGACGAATAGTTAGATGAGGTGCAGAATGATCATAATCGCCCATAATGAAGGGTAATCTACCGGTAAAGGGGAGGTTTTTGACGAACATAGGCTTAGGTTGGCGGCATAACAGCTAACTTGACTCCCTCTTTAACTCTGCAAACAGATATAAATGAAATGGATTTTTGCATATTAAGTTTGGATAATTAGAACGCTCATAAACAGATGATGAAGGGTAATCTACCGGTTAAGTTAGGTACGAGTATATAGTCGTCGATGCACCATTAAAAACCTAAACTACTACTACTAACGAAATGAGAGTTTAAGGATGTATTGGCTATAAGTTGAAATAATGACAAATTGATGAAACTTTGATTGGACCTTCTACTTATTATAAGTAACTAACCTGCCAAATTTCAAAGCGATTCAAAAGGTCTTTGGAAAGATATCGAACTTTGAAAGTAACTTACACTCTTATTACTCTGGACAATGGCTTTTTAAAAATATGATTCTACATCATTGAGGGAAAATTTACCAGATAACTAATAATGTCAAACCTCTGAAAAATTTAAAGGTATTAAATAATTATGTTATAACTTGATATCAGCGATTAAAATCAGTACATGAACTATTTATAATAAATCACAGCTACTCCGATTTTCTTCAATTACAAGGCATAAACATGGCAGCGTCGCACTCATGACGCCTCAATTACGCCTCTATGATACCCTTTTTTGATATACATTCTCAGTCCTTCCCTAAAGTAATGCTTGTCACTTAACATTCCTTTCCAATTAATAATAACTACTGTATATTTTATTATTCATAGCTAAATCGACGGATTTTTATTTTCAATAAAAAAACTGAAGAGTTAGCGTCCTCCATCATAGTGCAGTACTGACAACGTATGAATATTTACGACGTGGCCAGAATGTGCGGCATAAGAAATCAGTTTGTTTTTTCGTTTATGATCATGAAATGAGTCATTTTAACAATTACACTGATATTAGTTAGTTTAAAGAAAGAATCACGATAAAACAACGAAATATTTGAGCTTTACAATTTTCGATATTTTCAAGTGCCTAGGTTGGTCACGGAGGTCAAAAGAGGGTCCATTGAGCTTAAAAAAGATTTAAATGTCGAATTCACCGGCCTAAAAATACATAAAGTACTAATAACAACCAACTAAAATCAATTTTATTCAGTTTCTCTTCGTAAATACGGCAAAAAACTGATTATCGCTTGATGTCGAATCAGTAACTTATGACTAGGGTTGTATAACCAATAGAACCTTAAGTGATATAACTCGCATATTTATTCAAATAGATCCTCACGACTTTACACGTTGAAGAGGCAATCCCGTCACTCAGCATGCCCTTCTTGCCCGACTCACGTCGCCATTTCCACCGCAACCTCCCTCCGCATCCACTCCTAACCCCCGTCCCCTCACGTCCCTCCACTCTTCCCGCCCAACCCCTCTCTGCGATTCTCTTCGTCCTTCAAGGCTTA
>WURS02440808.1:0-14960 GCA_011762765.2 Rhinocypha anisoptera
TGTTATTTTTCTCTGTGTCCTGTGTTTTTCGTCGCCACCCCTGTGGCCGTACTCTATATATATATATATATATATATGAGCTAATTATACATTTAAAAAAAATATTAGTCTATATGACCTAAATTCAAATATACACAATCATAATACTAGGGCAGAAGGAAATATACATGTTAGGCAGAGGCACATAGCACTCTGCAGCAAGGGCTCTCACCATCAAGGGATAAAATATTACAACTCCCTGCCTCATACCTTGAAGAGTATTGAGTGTTTTTAAAAATTTTAAAATAAAACTCAAGAATATCTTAACACAGCAATACATATACAATGTAGAATAATATTAATTTCTATGTACAAAATTGTAACTTAAAGATAAGTAAACTTAAAGCAACTTTAAATGTAAACTTTAAGTTAAAAATTGTATTGTTTTTCATTTATATCCTGTAACTTTTCATGTATTTTTGCCTATTAATGACGATGTCTATGTTGCCTGCAACCATTTGGATGAACAAATATGACTATGACAAGCGGGGAACCCAGGGTGAATGCCATGTTACCGACAATAAAACAAGGCAGAACTCACCTGGCCCTCTACTTGATAAGAGGATATTGAACATTTATTTCTGTGGAAACGAGGGCAAATATGGAAGTCGAACATTATCAGTGTTCTCATCGAGGCACTTCAGAATTTCCTTACGTTGAAAATTAATTCCTATTATTGCAAAAAAGACTAGGAAAAGTAAAAAATATTTCATACACCAACTGGCGAAAACATTTATTTCATAAGGAAAGGGATAGTAACAAATAAAAGAACGAACACAGAGTGGCGAGGAAGTTGGAAATGCACCGATTTCAAAGAGAAGAAATTTGTCCTCAGACGGGAAAATTGAGTTATTATATGTGTATTTCAATAGAGGTTTAAAAATGGGATATAAAATTTTCGAAAAGGAATATTTCTTTCTCAAAAAATTATATTCAATTCATGAAATGTATGATAACATCGTAATAAGAAATATGAACTACAAAATTTTGGCTACTGTAACACTTAAAGGTGACATATGAACGGTGCCACCAAAATATACATATTAATGGTGCGGAAGTTTAACTTGAGATGACTTATTTCCGAACTTTGGAGGATGTATTTAATCGGAAAGGGACGAGAGTGTGACCTTTGTTGTAGGGTATGGGACCTCGACTTTTTTGGCGTTCTCAGTCGAGCGCACAGTATTTTTTTCCTCTTATCTCAGTATTCGGTGGCATAGTGAGGAGGGCACTCGCTTGCTCGGATGTATTTCGATGCGTCTGCGCCGTGGTTTGGTCTACGCGCTATTGTGTTCGGGTATTGAGAAAAGAAAGAATACCATTTTAACCTTACTGTGAGGAATCATGTCCTTCAAACTCACATTTATCATTGGTAAGTGTTAATTTACAAATACTGCTAATGGCAATTTTAAATACGTACTTCTTATGATAGTTTTTAAAATGATCTATTCTGTGATTATGGCAGATATTGTCTCTTTGCGGTAAATCGTATTCAGAGGCTAGAGTGTTCATTTTATTGAGATCAACTTACGATAATACTCAGTACAGGTGGATATTTTATATGATAATTTAATAACAGCTTAATATAGGCTGTGATCGAATTCCGTAGTTTCAGGCATGATGTGGTGAAATTCGAACGTATTAATTATAGGGAGATGGCAAATTTTCACTGTTAAAAATATATAGTTATTTTTTTTTGACCGTTTAACATGTCACTGCATCATCATCAGGACTTGATGATTATACAGTGACATTGAAACCGATCAAAATAAAGTAGGTTTACTTTTTTAAAGAGTGGCAAATTACCATCTTCCTGTCAATAATAAATGGGTTGTGATAACATTACCCATATGCGTACTTTTTTCGTCTTTTGGTTATATCAATGGGATCGATCATAGGGATAAAGGTCAAAGTTGAATGAACCGTAAAAAACTTATGATCTGTTGTAAAGAAAATACTCTCTCTTAAAAAGAAAACAGTATTGGAGATGCCTTTATTAAAAAAAAATTACTTAATTAGAATGGAATATTTTATTTAGGAAATTAAATCAGAAATATTGGAGAAAATACTTTGCAAAAAATAGCATCGTGGTCGATATACATATGTGCCAGTAGTTATGTTAGCGAAACTCGCGGCACTTGTGCGTCATCTTCCCTGAAGGCGGGGATTGATGGGGATATGGCGATGGTAGATCACAGCGAAGACTTAAAATGGTAAATTATCTTAATGGTTAACATGTAAGAAGTTTGGTTAAGACGAAATAAGATCATATAGTTAAACTTATTATGACTTAAAATAATTATGTTTCAGAAAAATAATTTTTCATGCATGAGTAGTTTCCAAATGACATAATTAGTATCCTTTTACAAAATAAAAGTGTTTGGAAAAGCAATATATCAATTTTAAATTTTGTTGCGTCATAAATATTGTCAATTTGCTTCATTCAACAATGCCTTGTGAGAGTTGTTGTGACTCATCGGAGTGACACCATCACAGTTCATAGTTCTGATGGACAATCTACATAACATATTCATGTGTTTGATGTTCTTGCAGCAATTGGAGTTGCATATTCGAAATAAGAGAGTGCTGGCCTCATTGTACTCATCCCATATGTTTTCCTTAGTTCACTTGAATCGTTTTCGTTATAACAGTCGTTTACCTGTCATTACATCATGCAGCAATTTCGGATCCTGTGCATAATATGACACAACCATCGACAAATGAAGACCCTTGCAAAAATTCAGATTTTGTAAGTATCTTTCGTCAGGTGAAGAGAATCACATTTCCTACCCTTGTTTAAAATAATGAATTCGTTAAAACCCAAAATTCCACTCGATCATCGATTTCAATGAATCTTCGAAATGTGATAAAATCACAAGTATTAATCACATTACAATTATGAAATTAAAATAATAATAAATGATAACATATCATTGATTGCTCATTTTTGAATTGGTTTTCTTATTGTTTTTATCTTACAAAGGCGAAGGAGATTCAAACGGATTAATCAACATTTATAGTTTTGGAGTCATTGTAATGTCGTCATATCAAGTACATGGAAAAGTTACAGGGGCAGCGACAGATGGGTGCGGTAAACAATATATATATGTATATATATATATATATATACACACACACGCACACACATAGAAAGAAGCAATTAAAAGACTCACATTGGAAAGAAATAATATTCGGGACTTACTTGTCCCTTCGTCGGTCTGAGAGAACTCGCTGATGAAGGTTGATCCTTCATCAGCCAAAATATTCAAGCCCCGAAATATTTCTTCCCAATTGTCCCTATCCACTTGCTAAATGCAAGGGCCAGTTACTAGGTAGGTACTATATATAAAGCTGAAAATTAATTCACTCTTTATTCCTTTAATTTTGTTCTGTTTTTTATGGATCGGACGAAAAGGTAAAATTCCAGAAGGGAAAAATATATCAGATGTAGCCAAATCAGAAAAAAGTCACTAACGGTAGAAAAATTTAGTTAACACTAACTTTAGCAACAAAATCTGTAAATTGGCGGCACTGGCCGGAACACGGAATGGAGGACATAATGTGATAGACATTAAATTGTGTTAAAACATGTAATATATAATATATTTACCCCAAAAGAAATAACATTTTTTATGCCAACTGAAATAATCCATTATAAGAAACTAATGCAAGAATACTGTAGAGAGATTACTCTGTGATAGATAATATATTGCCTTAATAAGCTCATTATTTATAATGGAATTACTGAGAAAGTAGCAGCAGTCTTCTTAGCGTATAATATTCAATATTATTGGACAGTAAAGGCCATAAAAGTGCGATTTCCCAATGATTAAGTGGCTAAAACCGCCGAGACTAACAATAAGTCCTTAGCAACGAAATATAATCCCCTTAAAAACTTAAAAAATCGCGTTCCAACGCAATTTATTCAATTTTTAGATTGATATTCAAATAAACATGTATAGAATAAGAAACTTCAGTGTTTCATTAAAGTTTTAGTCCAAGTCCGAAGCTCCTATCTCGAAATTTTCATATTCTAAAGAATGAATGAAACTCGCAGTGCACAGTAAAATTCTCATTTTCCCATTACTTTGAATGTAAAAAAATGAATGTCTCTGGACTCGAACCCGAGCAATTTTCTTCGGGTTTTCGTATTTTATCATAATCAACGGGCGAATAGTTACCATCCCTGAAAATTTCAGGGTTGGTGCCTATTTGTAATATAATTAATAATAATATAAACATTATTATTATTATTCATTATTTTCCTCAAAGACAGTGTTTGAACTTGAATGTTTCATGATTTCAGAACTCAATTTTTTATTTTCGTGTTCTTTTTTTCTTCATAAATTCTCTTCATACTTTGACTGTGTTCCTGTTTCCTTTGCTCTGTTCATGTTGCTCCTGTTTTCTTTTTTCTATTCACTTCAAATTTCGTGTTTAATATTTTACATCTGAATTTTGTTCTTTCTTCTATAATTTCCCTTTTGATCCCTCCTTGTTTTAGGTCTTCTTCTATTACCTGAAGCCAATTGTTTTTCTTAATTGAGTTTCTTACGACAATATATATATATATAATTATATATATACCTACATACATATATTCAAGTAACATATTGAAAGTACTAGGCATCCCTGATGACATAAAAGTTCTGAATCCGTTTAAAACATTCATTACTAAAAGGAGAATACGAAATTTCGTGGAAATAATTTTGACGCGGCAGGAATAAAATAGTTTACTTGACAGAATAATATTATCATCTACAGAGGTCAATATTAAGTACAATCTGATTCACAGGTGTCACGGATGAATCTCCGCTCCTGCGTCATGAAACATTTGCTCGAGAGGAATGCGATCCGCCAAATTTATAATGAAAGCCGTTGCCCAATCTGCGCACACGTCTGCAGGTGAGTTATTATCTTAAGGGGCATCGTTTTGATTCGGAGTGATCGGTATAAAAACGATGGAAGAGCTTCCTGGAATTTTCTTACTTTGCTCTTGAAACCACCGTCATAAACAGATGAAATCGGTGCCCTGAAGGAGATGGATTGAATGGATGCACGGGCCTAGGATAGGCTCACCGAGGTGAACCGGTGTACGCACGCCCTTCTGAAGAAGGTAGTCACGACCACTTATGAAAATTAAAAATGAGATTCTCTTTATTTTGTTTCTGTTCTGCCGTCTGTGCCGCGGCATCAGTGCTTCACCGGGCAAGCTGTCTTCTAATCATCCTGAATGGTCCCGAGAGGGCAGTGTAACAGCAATTCGCCCCCCCGCCTGGGCACACTCCCACAAACGACCTCGGTGCCCCCCCCCCCCCTATATATATATATTATTAGACAAAGGGCGGCGGCCGACGACCGCTGTTGGGAGGAGGAGGAGGAGGATCCGGCAGGGCTTCTTCTCCGTCTGTCCGTCTGTCGCCGGTCTCGGAACGACACCGACCTCCCGCTCTCTGAACGCGTTATTAAAGCCGTCAATAAACAAGTGACCGTCTAACCTCCGTCTTATCGTTCTCATTTTGCTATAACCCTTGCCTTTCCCGGGAACCCCTCGATTCACTCCCAAATATCTACGAATTTAGTATAGCTCGCAAGTCCGTATATCATCAATTAATTTGTCCACTCATTTCTACTGCTACACGGATCTAATTGATGCTCTTTCAGAAATTCTTCATTATTCCGAAATATTATTTCATTCGAAGCTCATTTACGACTTTTAATTCTGGTTTGAAAGTCAGACGAAGAAAATGCTACTTAGAGGTCATGGAAGAAAAAAAAATGGTTGATGAAACGTAATCTGCCAGTTAAGGCAGGTTTTTGATGAGCCTTAGATTAGATTGGCTGCGCAACATCTAATTTTAATTCTTCTTCAAATCTGCACACTTCCCATCCATTATCATCCGATTCTAATTCCCTATTCTCTCTTCCTACCTCCACTTCGCTGACCCAACATTATACCCTCTATCATAACCTTCAACAACCCATTGCCTCTGAGTACCCCTTCCATCCACCTTTCCAGCCTTCTTTGGATTTCTCGAGGGAAAATACCCTCCTTCTCTATATCCTCCCCTATCTCGTACCATCCTCAAGACTCCTTCATTCGTTTTTTCTCCCTCCGCCTCACTTTCTCCATCCTTCGCCAAACCCACATATCAAAAAACTTCCAATCTATGCTCATCATCCTTCCTCGTGGACCCGGATTCGGTTCCTTATAATACTACGCTCCATACGAGGATTTTCACTAATCTAATTATTTATTAGGTTTTAATAATAAGCCTCACTAATTCTGAGTTAAAAGATTCCAGCGATCAAATTCAAACTAAAATGTTTACTTGAGAATTTGCTTCAAATAGTTAAAAATTTGTTTTTTTTTTCAGTAAATCGCAGATTTTTTTGAAATGTGCGTACGATGCTATCGACGCTGAGATCCCCTGCAACAGACTCGTGAGAGAAATCGGCAGAGAGTTCTATCGAGGTCATTTCGAGTCGGCGGCTGTGTTCTTCTGCGAAGGGGGCGGAGATAGATTAACAAGTAAGCATTTTCATGATTTGCATGAAGTTATGAAAGGCAAGTAGTTGTTGGTATTTTTGCTCCTCTGCAACGCATTTGTTTTTTTAGTAAGGGTGTGTAAAGCAATGCGTTCATATTTTTGTAGCATTCAACGACGATGAAATCATGCAATGCATGTCGAGGGCGGAAGGCGTGTGCGACATTGACATCCTGCACGAGAGGATATTTCGGGAAGACGAGGGACTGAGTGACAGCGGTAGTTCTTCCGAAGAGTTCACCCGAGAGAAGGCATGTCGGTAGGTATAAAATTACCTTCATCACAAGTTAAGTGTGGAAATCGTCCTAGTCTTCGGTTAATGTGAGGTATGCTACTTCTGGTTTCTCAAAAAAACTCCGCCTCATACGTATTTGGCGCACAATTGAAATTCAGCCCGCTGGATATAGTTCCGCAGAGCAAGCGCTGCTGAAATTAATTTCATGGCGGCGACGAGAATTATTTTTATTGGTCGAGGAGGGAATAATGGTGACGGGGCAATATTACCCGTGCTTTCTCCAATCGCACTTGAGCTGTCCGTTTATGTATACCCGAAATTCCTTCTTTTTCCTCCCAACTCCATTTAATACTACCGATAAAAGGAATCATGCTGTATAAAGAGCATATTGAACATATATTCTTGTGAAGCCAGTAATCACTTTTCGTCACAAATGCAATGTGGAATTAGAAAATACTCACTGGTTTAAGCAATCCCTGGTTTCGAATTCCTTCAGTTGAAATATAGTTCATATTATTTTTGATCGAATAAAACTCACGAATTCAACATAGTCAAATATTTCGGGACTTGCGTCGTTCTTTTCAAATCAAATTAGTAATTTGTGTACTTGAGTTAAGTTTTGAGTTTGCTAAGAACTCAGATTTCATAAACGGAAACATATTAATGGTCATATTTTTAGGAATTATTATTGGTAAAGAATGTGAGTTTGATGAGATCACTTTTCGGATTCACACAGGCAGAAATAAAACGAATACATGGAGAATGTGTTACTTTTGAATGAATTTAAGGACCCAGGTTTTACTTCTAAATGAGGTATATATTGCACCCGTTAGTGTTAACTACATAAGATAAAATGAAAGGAAATACCCATATTAAAAACGGGATATAATTCGTCTCTATAAAAAATGAGTATTTATAAATGTGCTCATAACTGTCTAGGATTTTTTAGTTTTATTGAAATACAGATCACTGTCATAAGGAAGAAATTATTCCCTGTAATATTGAATAAAATTTGACATATTGAGGAATGGGATGCATTTTTTTATAACTTGTAAAGTTATGTATCGACAGCAGAGTATCTTTAAAGCACAAAACTTAAATTCATGAGATTTCATTGACCATTTTGGATAGCCATATATTAAAATACGAAAATACAAAATATAATAAGGAAATTTTTTGATACAATTCGTTTTAAACACGATGTAATTAAACATGGTTTTCCATACTTCAAATATTTTCATTAACAATTACTAGTACGTTCATACGCGTAATTAATTTATAATTCTTATGGTTTATGAAATTTACAATTGCGTGGAAAAGAGAGAAATCCCAGTTCTCATATATGCGTTCCATTTAGTTACTTACGAGTTTCTAACTACATGAATCTTTAGAACCACGATTAATATAGATTTCCCAAAGGAATCAACTGGCAACCGACATCCTTATATTAAGTAATGATTTCATGAATTCACCATTCAAGACAAAGGTTATCAGTTAAATATAATGACGTTATTATTTTTACCGAAATGCTTGGATTACTCGAGCATGGTAAATATTTTATACGCTATATCTATTATTTTAATAATATATATAATAATATATATTTATAAATTAGAGATATATACGTAAATCCTCTTTCGCTTTTCTAGGCGACTGACGCGCGGAGTGTCCTGCGCGTCGAGGAAAGCGGCGTCGTGTAATGAAGAGACAGCGAACGTGACCAACTCCTTTTTACGCTACTTAAAATCTTCCTCTCCTTGCTCCAAATTTTATGCCTGAAATTAGACTTTATCCCACCGGAAAAAACTTGTATATTTCATCTCTCAAAAGAAATAAAATTAAGTTTTTTCATTCGTTAGTCTTTTCAATGCTCGTTTCCTTCTTAAGTCGTGCAATTGGATTAAATAAATTAAATATATAAGGACTGTGATTGCTAGTTTTAGGATCACCATAGTTTCTCTACCATTTAAAGAAAGTTTGATTCTGAAAGTCAGAAACCAATCCTAAAAACCAATTTATGTTGCGCTTAGAATTACGATTAATATATCTTACACTCTGCGTGTTTTGTACGTCTTCCTTCCAAAATTCAATCCGAAATACTCATTCCTTTTCCCTTACACTTTACCCGAAAGGAATGCAGTTAGAGCTTTAAAGTCTTGGGTGGAGAATCTATGGCACTTGAAGCAATTATTTTGGCACGATACTGAAGGCAATTCCACGTGGAGTTTAGATCGGACAGGGTCGAAGAGAACAACTGAAAATTGATCTGACTGAGATGCAGATTTGACGACTAAGTATTTCATAAGTAGTAATACTACTAATAAGACTAAATGTTAGATAAGTATTATTTCATGGTGTCACTGATATAGTTTCCTTTTTTCACATAAAGCTATTTTATTATAATGTTATGTTATTCTACACCGTAGAAAGTAAAACTCACAACCATTACTGATTTTTTTTGACATCATATGAACTTTGTTATGCATTCTGTTAGAATATTTAACGTCGTAACAAGTAATTGGGAATATCATATTAAAAAGTATTTTATATTAAAAAATACAATGCATAGAATTATATTATATTATTCGTGACCTCTCTCTCTCGCGGTAGATGGGTTAGCACTATAGGCAAGAGTCGTTTACTGATTACTCTATAAAGCCAGGGTCACATATACGTGTTTCAGTCGGAGCGAAGCGTAACATTGCCCACGCGTCAGAGGTGAACGTAGGCCATCTTCAGCGATGTGAAGTCTTGCGAAGGATCCCTGGTCTCTGATTGACTGCGCGGATTTTTTGCCCGGATACGTTCGCATAGAACGTGCCTATGGAAACCTGGCTTAGCACTGACACTCGTAAAATTTTGAATAATTTAAATAAGGAAAATGGATCCCTATGTTCTAAATAAAGAGGTGCGAAATGTAGCATGCTGTTTTTATTATTTTAATATTCACAGGTAGAGGAAATTATTGAAAAGCTAAAGATTTATTTCACAGTTTTATAACGGGATTGTAATTAGAGTGACAAATTCTCAAGGATAAGTTATTGTGCAATTCTTATCTATAAGGAAATCTTCTGGCCTATCATTTGCGTACTTAGTAAATGCAAATTTTCACAGGCACCATTTTCTTACATCAATGTTTCATGTAAGAAGCTTTCTCTTCACAAATTCAGAACAGGAATCTGTGTTCCGAATCTTGTTCAGGAAAGTGTTCATGTTTCTTTTTAAGTCCGGGGTGCAAATCTCTTCAAGCCTCATTTTGAAACGATCTAGGACCTCAATTAACTTTCTGTCGTAAAAAATAACAGAGACATTTATTAATAGAAAATATAGTTAATTTGTTCAGCTTCTATGGGTTATTATCGTTGACCATAACATGAAAATGTCCATTAGGTGAAACGAATTTAACCAGCGATGATTGAGATTAATATCAATTTTGATGAGATCTTAATTTAATTAAAATGTTGGAAGACTATTTTCCAGATCATTTGTTCGAAAATCATTCCTAGATGTGATGTTTCATAAATTAGATAAACACTAAGTATCTTCAACTAATAGTGAGTCCAATAAAGGGATGTTTCATACATCATTCCTGTCGTTAAATATTAATAGTTACCTTCTAAATCAATTTAATTCAAGAGTATTTCGTCATACTTACTGACAAACAAATTCGTTCCTGAACGGATCATTTTTTGGCTCTCCCCAATCACAGATTGCAAATCCCAATGGATCTGTAATATTGTCCATAACGTATTCACATTTCTTGATGCTCATACCCTATCTTCGTATGAGGCTGTAGTGTACAGTGAGAAAAATCGGTTTGGGTTAATGAAATGGGCGAGAATAATTTAGAATCAGCAGTTCATGTATTAATGGCGTAAATAAACAATCGCGTGAAATTGATAAAAGAAAACCAATTGCCAATCAACAATGCTGCATCATTTTCACAAGAAGCGTTAACTCCTACTTCAAAAATGTCCCCCAATAATGGAATCATATATTTAGACTTTTGAGAAAGGCCTTCCAACACATTCATGATGTCTCTTTTGCATTTAAGGATCTCAGGAATTTTCCTGTTGGAATAAGGATCAAGCTTTATTAGAAAATGGATCTTTGTTGATCTGGCATAAATTATTTTCATAATAAAGGACTATTATTCCATTTCGTTTTCCTTGAATATATCAATTCCGCACATATCTGACCTTTTATATATTTTTTAATATAAAGAAACACGAAAATATTTTCTCCGTTCTTGACCGTTACAATGTTCAGTCCATGTATAGCCCATTTCTTGAAATACCGCTGCATTCTTTCCTAAGAATCCAAACCACGGACATATCCAAGCCCGAGCCAGGTTTTAGCATCACGTTTAAAGCTTCATTATGACTCGATATAAAATCTTTGTCTTGATGATTAAATAATGATAATTTAAATATTATTTATCGTCTTTTATTTAGTTGTGTTTTATGTTTCATTGTTCTGTGTTCGTTCAACATATATTAGTGCCGATTTAGATTTTCCGCGAGTATATACATATTTCTGTGGTGTATGAATATAGATAAATATATATATATATATATTTTTTAATTGAATTTGGCCAACTATGGACCGCAATGAACCAAATACATCATCTGTTTCTTCATCTTCTTCCTTTCTTCCCAGTACTTCCTCATTTTCTCCCCTACTGCTCATCTCTGATCTTCTGTGCACACCCTCTTTGCTTTTTGTTTTTTTTGTTCAGTAAATTTTGCGCTGTCTACTAGGTTTCTGAAAATTTTTCTATTGTGTAAAATTTCCTCTGATATTCCAATCTTATCAGTATCTTTTTTAGTCTCTTCTAATCATTCTGTTCCTGTTTTAATTTTGAAATATAGGTGTAATTATTTTTCGTTAATCTATTGTTATCTAATCGTTTTAAGTGACCATAGAATTTCAGTCTTCTTTTTCTCATGGTATCTGTGATTTTCTCGGTGGTTTTATATATATATCCTCATTTTTCCTCTTTGTCCAAATGTTTTCTGTATTTTTAGTGGCCCTAAAACCCTCCTCAATATCTCTTACGTTCCTTTCTCTCCTGTTCTCGCGGATCCCCTTTCTTCTTCATCGTTAGGCATTCCGATGTAGCTTCCGGCTTTATGACTGTGTTGTAATGTCTGATTTTGGCTTGGATGGATATTGCTTTTATATAGTAGTGATTTTAGGTAATTTTATAGGCCAATTGTAGTTTTCTTATTCGTTCTTTAATTAGTGCGCTATCCAAACCACTCGGTCGAATCCATCCTCCTAGGTATTTTAAATATATCAACACCTTTGATTTTTCCATGTTTTGTTTCCACTCAGCTCTCATTATTGTGTCTGAATTCTATATATTTTATCTTTTTATAAGAAATCATCAATCCCGTTTTTTCTGCTACTTCGTGTTATGTTTCTAGCATGACTCTTGCATCCGTGTTGTTTTGTGTTATTAAGGCTATGTCGTTGGCAAAGGCTAGGCGCTTCACTTCAAATATTCCTTTCCCTTGCCCCGTGTTAATGCCTTCCACTTTTCTTTCTTTTAAGATCTTTGCCCATTTTTTTATTATCTTGTCTAATACTAAATTGAATAATATTGGTGAAAGTTCACCAGAATGTCGAACTCCTGTTTTGACTTCAATTGGTTCAGAAATTTTTCCTAAGGATTTTATTTTGGATGTGGTACCTGTAAGTGTTTGTTCTATAAGTTTCCTGGTGTTGAGGTCTATCTCTAATTCATTTAAAAGTAAAAATAGTGTTTCTCGGTCTATGGAATCGCTCTATCGATCTATGAAGCTTTCTTGAAGTCCACAAAGGTAACAACTGTGTTCTTATTCTGCATTGTTCTAATCCTTAATATGGTTTTTAAGTTAAAAATTTGTTCTGTACATGATCTTCCTTTTCTAAACCCTGCTTGGTATTTTCCTATATTATGTCCTACTTGTTCCTCTACTCTATTTAATAATGCTTTCGATAATATCTTATAAGTTGCTGGTAATAGTGAAATACCTCTATAATTGTTTGTATCAGTTTTGTTCCCCTTTTTGTGGAGCTGATAGATTAGTGCTTGCTTCCAATCGTCTGGTATATTTCCCGTTAGTCAAATATTTTTGATGATCCCATGTACATACCTCCATCCTTGCCAGTTTCCCCCCTAATTTCCACATTTCTGCAGCTATCCCATCCTCTCCCGGTGACCTATTGTTCTTTAGAGTATTTATGATAGTGTCTATTTCATCTTGAGTTGGTGGTTCTGATGGTTTGTTTATCTGTTCTGGTTCTCCGAACTCTTAACCTTTCTGTGGGTTCTTCACAGTTGAGTAGCTCTTCAAAATAGTCTGCTGAGTTTCCTCTGTTGTTCATTATCATGTTTTCATTCTTGTCTTTAAAATGAAATTTTGGTGGATGATATCCTGTCAGTTCTTCTTTAAAATCCCTGAAATTATTCTTCTTTAAATCATTGTCTATTTCTTTTAATCTTTCCGTATCGTATTTCCTTTTATCAGTTATATTACGTAGTTTCTGAAGTTATCTTCCTTTCCTCCGTCATTTCTCCCACTCATCCCCTTTCTTACTAGTGTTCCACCTTTTCCATGTTGTGTTAGTCTCTCTTGTCCATCGCTCTTTCCGCCGTCTTGTTGGTGATTGTCCCAGGTCCCTCGCCGCCTCCGTCATTGTGTTGCTTATTTCCCCCCAGGTTTCCATTTTCTGACAGGCCATTTTCTTGGTGAATTATTTTTGATTTTTTGGTAGAAGTTGTGTGTCAATCCTCATATATCTCCTCAGTTAATGTTTTGGTTTGTTTGGTTGAAATGTTGTCTAAACTTCTGTCAGGCATTGGTCTGAGTCAATGCTGAGTCCCCTCCTTATTCTAGCATCCATAATTTATTTGTGATTTCCTTTTGTTATTGCTACGTGGTCTATTTGGAATTCACCTTGTAATGTGCTTGGAGAACTCCATGTTTTCTTTTTTCTAGGAAGTTTTCTAAAGAATGTTGAAGTCTTAGATTGAATTGTTTACAAAAATCAATAACCCTTTCCCCATTCTTGTTTGTCCCCTTTATCTGCTGAGAAGAGTCCCCTCTTATTGTTTTCAATTTTTTTCTCTTCCAATTTGCGCATTGAAATCCCCGACTAAAATTTTAGCGTGAGGTTTTGGTAATTTTGATGTTTTATTTTCCAATAATTCCCAGAAATCTTCTACTTTTTCTAGGCTGGTTCTATTATCTTGGTTTATTGGTATATGAGCATGAATGATATTGTACCCTTTATTACCTGTTCTAAAGGGAAGAAATGAGAACCGTTCTGATGGTGATCTGAATTACGTGATCGAGTCTGTTAGCTTTTGTTTCACCATTAACGCTGTACCTAACATTGCAATATTTTTGGAGTTTCTACTTCCGGCTTGCCTTTATTAATTCTGTAACCTCCTGATTCAATTGCATCCTCATCCGAATATCTTGTTTCTTGGAGTGCTGGGATGAGAGCTTTCTGATTTTTCATCCGTTAGGTGTTTTAGTTTGCCAACTTTACGAAGTGTGTTGATGTTTAGTGTGCCCAGTAGATGTTTCTTCTTTGCTTTTATCTTGGAAATATTAGGATCACTTCCGACATGGCGTTGTGGGCTCTCCAGAATCCGATTGGCCCCACTTGCACCGTTGTTTCCAACGGTGGAGGATTTATCACCTCCTGGAGTAGTTTTCCATTTAGCGTTTACCATTATGCCGACTTGGGTTGAAGCTATTGGTGGGAAGGAGTTACTGGAACCCCTTCATGGTTTTAAACTCAAGCATTTAGTTTAGAACTGTGTTTCAGGCCATCCCATTCGCGTGGAACCGACGCCTTTGGTAGCGACGCCATTACGGTAACAGACGCCACCGGTTTTGCTATTTTGGTCCACCCTGGGAATTTTATTTCCCCAGTACCCGCCATATCTAGTGAGCGTTACCATATCAGCAACCCGGGGAGGGGCCCGATGGGAGATTAGCAACTCCACACAGGATATATACATATATTATATATATATATATATAAAATGGGATAGGAATTTGGAAAAGGATAGGAAAACATATAAAGACGAACACAAGGGAATAGTATTTTTCACGGAAAAAATATGCCGTGACCGGGAA
>WURS02440819.1:0-14959 GCA_011762765.2 Rhinocypha anisoptera
GGGTTAGAAACAATTATAAGAACGAACACAAAATTGGTGAGGAAAATGTAAAAATAACCGCAGAAGCCGGGACTCGAGACTATGGATCTCCCAATTGCGGGTCTCGGGTGCTCTACCATTGACCCAACTTTTTAGTTGCCTAATGAAATAAGGTAAACAATCTGAAAGATACAATAGATATCATTGTTAAACAGAATATCAGATTGTAATTAAGGACTCCTTTCTTCCCAGTGCATGTGCAGATTAACATGATGGATGTTGTACACTGCCGTGGGTTTTTTTCACGGTTCCTTTGATGGCGAAGGGAGAACTTCTGCCAGGGGCACTCAGGTCAATTGGAGGCTGTCGCGCGCCAGGGCCTCCAAAACTGAACATGTTAATTTATCCGTCTTAATCTGTTGCCTTCTACCTTATTTCTAAAGTTAATCAATCTTATCTCATTGCTGATGTCTGTATTTATTCAATTATCAATTCCGTTTATTCCCATTATATTTCTCTAGAACTTAATTTCCTTACCTTTTAGATTACGCCTTTCCTTCCGGTTCATCATATTTCGTTTTAAACATGCTTGTGATTATTGGCACTTAGCAGGTCCCATATATATTCACTTTTACATTTATTTAGACCATGCTATCCCGGTGGAAATAAATGACCATTTCGAACAGCATTCATCCCTTTTTTGATCGGTTTGTAACTTCCTGCTCTTTCGAAAATTCTTCATGTTCACTCTTATCTTATCCTAAGTTATTTCAGCTCCAAAATATAATTTTAGAAACATGATATGCATATCACCTGGGGGTACAGGATACCCAGGTTTGGAACTCCTGCTCTAAAGTGCGATCACGTGACTTCTTCCCTTTCGGTGTGCCATAGCAGATGGCCACGGTGATACCACGGGTTTCACGTTGAAAAATTGTTTATTCTGTAACAATGATTCTATTCACTGGTCCATATAGCATGGACTTAAGGCCATTAACAAGTAGTAAGATCGATGTGACTTATGAGTAGGCATCAGCTTCTTTATTCCGATTACCATATGTTCAGCTACTCACATAAAAGATACGTATCCCTTTCGTTTTAAAGGACTTCAAGGTATTTAGATAATTCCAAATAATTGGGCGGAGCCCAAAGATGGATGATAGCGGACTAATAGAAGCTATGCAAATGAGGAAGCACCACAGATTCTCTATCTATTGCACTTATATCCATGGTTATTGCAATTTTTATGGGTTATTCCTGTTGTATAAATGTTACAGAGTGGGATTCACCATGGTGATATAGCTGCATTTTAGACAGAGAAACCCGCGCACGTAGTATAGACAGTATCCGACTATTTTCCTTCCATGTAAATAAGGATGATATCGAAGAAAATTGAAGGAATTAACTTAAAATCTTCATCAGTTCGGCCTTCTAGTTCCCGTGCCGTTTTAGTGTAATCATTTCTGGTTATGGGGCAATCCATGAAGGGAACATCAGCGTAGTGTTCGGGAGATATCACTGGAAACGTTAATTCACAGGTCTTCGAAAAATATCTTAAATGTAACATTGATTATCTTGGTAGGACTTACCCTCTGTTAAAAATTAGAATACTCTAATGTTTAAAAAGGTATCACAGCAATTGAGTTTCTTATTAGAAATCTTAGCGATATAGTTGCACGTCAAATTGTTTCAGCGGAGAAGAATTTCTTTGTTATACAAACTTCCTTGTTACAGTATGAGGATATGGAGGAATGGATAGGAGTCTAAATATTCCAAGCTAAAAGACCAAGGGGATTTGGCAAGATGGATGGGGACACAAGAAGCTTCCCCCACTCTCTGTGAACGTCAGGGGACCACAGAGCGTACGCAAAGAGGAGGAGAAAGTAGCGTGGGAAAATCGCGAGGGGCTGGGGGTGCGAGGAGAGAGAGAGAGATGCTAGGGAAGTGGTCGGGTCTGGAATGAGATAATAATGAAAAAAAGAATACTGACCAAAAAAAAGAAGTGAGAAGAAATTAATACGTAGCTTATGGAAGGGATATTTTTTGGAGGAGTGAGATTAGGGAAAAACTATATATATGTATATGATTCTATAGTGTTCCGAGGACGACGAAGGTCGAAAATTTAACAAGTAAGTGTGTGCCGTTTCTCAGTGTTTCTATTTATTTCCTTCATCTATCCAAGAGATTTTGTGATTCGCCATACGGCATTTTCTACGAACTACATATATATATAGATATACCTATGTATATACTGTATACATATTTATGTATATATATTCTCAGTGACACAGATATAACCGCCACATGGCGAAAACGCAACGCAACCCAAATAATAGGAAATGGGGAAAGGAATAGGGACACAAATGGATGAACACAGATTGTGACAAGGATGATGGAAACCTACCAATTCTTAAAAGAAAAAATTTGTCCTACACCTGAATTTCACCAATTAGCCGTTATGCCTGTATGAATGATTATATATATATATATATGTGTGTGTGTATACACACAGACACATAGATAACCTTCACGGATATGAAGACTCGTACGGACTTTGATGTAAATTATTCTACCCAAAGGAGCCAGTAAGTATTAAAATGTAAATTCGCCAAAATAGCCCGGTTCGTCGCCAGTAATCGATGCGCATAGCACATTAGGTCTCTCTCTCTCACGCGCGAATGACTCAAGAGATGAGAGAGCAGACGAGGTCCCTCAAAAAAATTTCCGCGGTCGTTTGTGACAAGGGAATTTGTCACTTGGCGTCATTTATTTTCCTCGGAGCATGGGGATGAGTATTTATCACCACGCACATCAGAGTGACATAAGGTGCCGTCTGCTCGTTTTCTAAGACGTTTCTATTTGTTCAAACAAAATTGACCATCGTTCAAATTTCACTCCTACTTGGGGCTCCCTTTAAATTGCCGATTCAACAGGAGGTATAACTCACAACGACTAAATAACAAACTGACGAATGTGCTCCATAGAAGTGATCGAATCTTTTTTCACTTCCTCGGCCCTCTTCTGCTAAATCTCCTTAAACTTTCTATCATAGTTGAATCCTTTATTAAATATGAAATTGAAAACCTGGCATATAATTCATCATTTGCTCCGACATATATACTCTTAGGGCTATGTGACGGCAGAAATCCTGTCGTTCTTGAACCTCTACTAAGTAAAATAACAGTATTATTTCCTTGTAAGTCGGGTATTTGAACATAAGCCTTGTGGATTGTCTAAGATGTGGTACCTTCCGGGACTATCCCATTGCATCGCAGAGAATATATTTGTAGTTGTAATTATACCTTTATTGATAGATTTGGAATTTTACTATGTGGAGAGAACTATATAGCAACTAGAAAACAATAAGTCAATATGGATTTTCAAAACGGGCCACTTGATCGCGAAAATCTCAAAAATCATATACCAAATATTTCAATATCAAATCGTTTCCTCGACAATGACTAAGCACAGTGAAATAAACTTTTACTGAAGTATTCGACTCAAATTACTACCATCACCGCAAATTATCTGAAAATTAGATGTGAGATTCAGAATTAAATTTATCTTGGACTTCTTCATTGCATATAAAAGCGTTAAAAATTACATTACAGTTCATGTTCAACCGTCCATAACTTTATATAGTACAATAAATGTGGTAAAAATATTCAATCTGCAACTAGTTATTATTAATTGCAATGAACATGCAAGGAGCAATCGCTTTTAACCATGTTCCAGCTCATAGCACGTATACGAAAACGGAAAACATAACACATAAAGTTCTCATTCAACAGGCGACATAATGACTTGTTTACAAAGTATATTTTAATCGTCTTTTAAGAGTCACAATTTGCATTTACGACAGGGAAAAAATCGCTATATTACAGTTATCCCTAAAGCAAAACTTTCTTAAAACAGTAAAAAGAATATTTAAAAACCATTATACTGTGAGACGAAGTGAGGATCGTTTATAACTGTTTACGCAAAGTAAGATTGCCACTAATAAACGAATATTAATTAACACCGTTTGTTTAAAAATTAGCTAAAGCACATATTTTAAAACATTTTCCGAATCGATCTGTTTATCCAACCTCTGACATAAATAATCTTACATTTTATTGTTAGTTCTTATGTCAATTTCACTTAATACGCATGGCTTTCGAGCATACAACATTGTGACCAAACAACGGTACAAGGCCTGTGAAATAAATTGAATCAGTAAATACAGAATTACAAATTTTTAATATTTTTTAAAGTTGGCAAGGAATCACGATTAATGATCATGATGCACCTTGAAGAAAGCTTTCCCATTTACGTTACATTACGTTCAATAACTTAAAAATTCACAGAAATTGAGTGGTGTATAACAATTAAACCATGCAATCATTCATTTTGGTTAAACAGAGCTGCGACTTGGGAGGGGTCATTTGTGCATGGGAGGAGGTCCACTGCTTCAATATGGTAGGTTTTCTCTTCTTTAATTCGCTAGACTTTACTACCGTTAAACATCTTCCATGGTGAAGAAAGGTAGCTGAAAGAGTTACAATCGCCAAATGCGATATGCCGGAAAGAAGCCCAAGGAGAAGGTATAAATGAGTGGAATGAGCTAAAGAATTTAAAGAACTCACAACAGATTACGAGTCTACTGCGGACAAGGCTGTCAGGTGTTTGGAAGAGTTTCGCTCCGTAATGTTTACATATTACATGTGTTTACCGACGCTTAGCGACATATTACCGATGTTTTACAAGAATCCAAAGTTTACGGCGAATCTTCTAGTTTTGCAAAAAAAATGACTATTGTTTCATTTTTTTGGAATAAACCGAAAATATTTGCCTTCGTCATACACCACATTTTATACGAGGTCTGTTAAAAAAATACGTGAACTGTTTGAATTGCGGGTCTCCATTGGTTCCAGGGGAATCCGATTGATGTCGCTAAATTTGTACTGGTCAGCTGATGCTAACGCCGTTTCCCGATTGCAGATATCTTCATTTGTTGATTATCAACGCAGTTTTTAGTGACGTGCGATTTTTTCGTTTGTAGGATTTCAGAAAGAATGGCCTGAGGGAACTAAGACTTGCTGTGAAATTTTGTGTATAACTTGGAAAATCTGCGATTTGAACATTTGCCATGCTCAACACGGCTTACGGTGATTTTCTATGAAACGTACGGAATGTTTCTGGTGGCATGAACGTTTTAAGGGCGGTCGACATTCGATTGAAGACGATGAGAGTCCTGGACGTCCTTCCACGTTAACTGACGACCAACACGCCGACAAAATCGGCACCCTGCTGCAGCCAAATCGACATCTGACCATCGAAATTTGAGCAACGCCTAATGTCGGACGACCAAAAAGCCAATCGCGTCCAGGTTTGCAAGGAACTGCTTGATCGTTCAGAAGAAGATGAAAACTTCTTGTCAAGGATCATAACAGGTGATGAATTTTACGGTCCATGCTCCTTGTGACTTCTTCTTGACCCTTAAACTCAAAAGACCCTTGAATGGAAGAAGATTGGAAACGATTCCCGAGATTAAGGCAAATGCGACGAAAGGGGTGAAGGACATCACAGAAGAAGCGTGCCAGGTCTGTTTCAACGAGTGAAAACACCATTGGGATGAGTGTGTGGGTTGGTGGAGGAGAGTAATTTGAAGGAAACCCAGACATGTTACTTCTAAATAAGGTACATTTTATTTTATGAGGTCAGTCCTCGTATTTTTTTAACAGACCTCGTAACCTGAGAACAACCCTGCAACCACGGTTCTCAGTTACGCGCGCTACACAAAAATTCGCCGAGATGCCTGTGAACATGACGATAATTCACTGGCATTACATATTCTTAATCTTTCTTTTAAAAAATCTATAGCGAAAAAACTCGTCCACCTTCGGTTTGAAGTCGTACAAACTTTGAAGTTATTCATAAACGTGGATATTTATATAAGAATGGGGCGATGGATTTCGTTGACATCTCTAAGGGGGCAACTAAAAGGGAAAAATTTCTATAAAACTTTTTAAATGGTTGGAGATAAATACCCTAATAATCGTGTTTAACCAGAATGTAGCAGGAGTAACGAAGTTGAAAGATTTAAAAAAACAATTTTCAATTGCATTACCCAGGATTTCCGTTTATAATCGATCATCATTCCCGAACCCCACCAAGCCTTCGTGTTAAAGCGGCAACGGAATTTATATTCTTTAAGCAAGCTAACATCGTTTATTCGTTCTACTTATAATCAAGATACCGAAAAAAAACTATTTTTCTTTGATTTTTATCTCGTCCTTTTGGGTGCCTAGAGCGATTATTGAGCTGAGCCATGTGAGGGCAACGCATTAATCCATCAATGAAAATGGCAGGGTGCTTAAAAAATGAACCCGCTCATTCGTAATCTACGAAGTGAACATTCTGTTGTAAGTAATACGTACGATTGCTGTCTAAGACCCTAAATAACTAACGGAGTTCGCGCATGAAAAGGGGGGGAGGAGAGGGAGGGAGAGGAAATGTGAATGGTTGAAATACTATCTCCCTGCCTACTACTATAAACTTAGGTCAGGTAGTTACTTCACTATCCCAGCAAAAAAGAAACCCTGTGTCTGTACTGTACCCCGCGGGGTTCACACTACGCAGTCATAGTCCAAAACAACACCTTCTCGAAACCAGTAGGATAAATAAACTCGCGCACCTACGACGCACATCTGGCCCGACTAGCCTCCAGAAAAAAAAATATAATGCGGAGGATACGCCTCCACCCCCACTTCGGTGAGCTACCGATTTTCGAATAAATCCTTACCCCGAAACGAGTTCAAAAGACATCTGGCCGCTGCCACAAAAAAATGGGACCTGGAGGGGTGGGGAGCTAAAAAGATAATATATGGCTACGATAATGACCGATAAAAAAAAGGCAATGAAACAGAAGTAACCGTGAAGAGAAGAGGAGCGGACGAGGAGGAGGGAGTCGGTCCTCGGGTGGAAGAGGGCGGGGGGGAAGAATTGGGATGTGGGAGAAGGTAAAGCGGACACAGGGCACGATGGTGATTCAGGGCTTAATAACCGACAAATCCGAACTGTGCTCCCTCTTATCCGTGCCCCGGAACAAGCGTAAATCCTAAAAAGAGATCGAAGTGTGGGGGAGGGGGGGGAGGGAGAGAGGAAGAGGGGGATGGACGGGTGGGGGAGAGAGGAGGGTGAGTTTGGCGGAAACTGATCTGACTGGGAAACCGACCTTACTCCCTCAAGAGGGGAACGAATACCGAATGGTCCGAAAAGCACTTCTTTTTAGTTTTACAGCAGTGGGTATTATTTTTCAATTAAGATCTGTTAATAACCGAAAAGGGAAGGCGGTAAAAAAAATTAAATGGTGGAACATTAAGGGAGTCCAAGTAAGTAGGGTCTTTACACGATAGAACGATGTTGGAATAACGATGCAGGACGGGCGCATGGGCTTTCCCCAATCGTTACCGTGCGTTTACAATGAGAGAAAAGCATAAAAACTGAGAGTATTTATGTGTACGACGGAGGCCCACAAAAAAGTATTAAAAAATACTATCTACGTGTTACAAATCTAATCGAATTTTATGATTTGTAATAAACCAATAGTCCATCAATTGACGTCTTCAACATGATTTCCAATTTTGACAGAATCTGCAATGCAATTGCAGTTCATTCTTTGAAATGAAGAGAAGATACCAAATAAAATAGCTTTGAATTCTTCAGGACTAAATTGTCTGCCTCCATTTTGTGGCATTTAAGCTTTGGAAATTGTTATCTAATGAAGTAATTAATACGCTCTCAAAAAAATCCTCGCTTTCTGCGTTCAGGTTTCAGATATTTTTTGACTGATTCACTTAACGTATTAACTTTAAATTAGATTCAGGTTGTAATTAACGAGGTTTAAACCGAATGGCACGTCATTCCTTACATACAAAAATACTTCTTAAACCAATTGGTGGTTTCAGGTTATGATGGAATCGAATTATAATGGAAATGAAGTTAAGTGGTGATATATAAGATGTGTTGGAAACAGAATTTAATTTGTGATTCCACAGTCTTGTATTTAAAAACGACCCGTGTTTCGACATTTAATCTGATGATGACATTAAATGTCAAAAACCAGGTCGTTTTTAATTAAATGCTATGGAATCACAAAATAAATTCCGTTTCCAACACATATTATACATTGAAACTTACTATGTTGAGCAAATGGTAATGGGAGAAAAAAAAGAGAGATTGAACACCAACTAGAGCGTGGGCATCAATTAATGGCCCATAAAGCCTCCATCGCAGCACCATAGGAACAACATTTTTCCACTCTTTATCCTCTTACATAATTGTCCAGGAGTTGAGTCCCCTTCTATCATTGTTCATCTACATGGCCACACAAAAACCACAGAGTTCACGTTAACAGCTCATTCGCTTAGTCTTACACTTACTTTCTTGGCGTGGTCTTCACGCCCCCAATTTGCGGTTGAAACTATTCTAATCTGGCATAAACCTAGTAACACAAACGTCCTATTAATTCAATTAAATAGTTCATAATATTATACACCATAACGACGACACGAAACCTGATCGTTGCTGCTGATTAAACACTGCGTCGTATGGTAATGAAATAAATTACTCGACGCAATCCTAGTAACTTGAATGTTATTGACAGATGCTGACTGAAGTTGGGTTAGTTGAGTCGATTAAACAAATAATAAGATTTATTTACATCTAAAGAAAGAGGATTAAATGAGCAAATCGATCTAGGAATAAATTATAATTAGGAACTAAAGATTAGATTTGGCATCGGCCGATTCTGACCGAGACAATACGAAATTTCACGAATAATTTTGTATTTAACTGTCATTCAGTATCAATTGTCATCAATAGGACTACTGGTTCGTAACATCTCATCAAGTTACCCTGCCAAACTATTCATTAATGTAGAACTTGTAGGAATATCTTCATCAAGGGATTGTTTAAATGTAACAATTTTAGTCACTGAGCTAACTTTAATAATGTTTTTATGATGTGATATGTGATGCGATTGTTATTTAATTTAATTAATAATGTGTTTGATAATGTAACTGATACTATGTGTAATTTAACATGCCAACGGACCTTGTGTCCACTTGCATTTGTTTCTGAAATAATAATAATGTGAATTACATCTAATACATGCATGTGAGCATGAATGCCTCGTTATGGCTCACCATCTGCCGCACGCCCTTGCGGCGGTTTGCAGTGTTATGCAGACCGCATCTATTCCTCTCTGTATGGAGGCAGCTAAACTGTTGTGCATCAACATGTCCTATTGTGCATCGAGGTTTCTTCTTCTACAAGAAGATCAGAGGTCTCCAAACTTCGGAGCTCAAGGGCCGCATAAGGCAATATATCGTACACGTAAATTTCCGTTATTTTCTCCTCGGGCCGGATGCGGCCCGCGGGCCTTGGTTTGGAGACCCCTGTTCTAGACGTATTGCCCGTAAGGTTCTCTTTTCGGGTACTCTAAAGATTTATTCATAGGTCATTTTTTCAATCCATTCAATATTATCCTATTGCAACACATTTACTATGCTTTTTACCAAACACATTTAGTATGCTTCCAATATTTTTTCGCATAGGTTGATATTGTCCATGACGGTATAAAATAATACACCATATTTAAGAGAAAAAGAGCATATACTCGTATGCCCTAATGTCCTCTTAAAACATCCTTATGTCTAGGCATATTATTTGCAGTGAGTAGGTTTTTTGCTGGAAAAATCTACTTCGCTAATGCTATTCTGCTTTTTCTTCCAGCACCGGCGATCTTGCTGCGTAAGTAAACAACGTTTTTCGCCTGGCTAATTGTGTCTCTCCATGTTTATGACGACGACTTTTCTCACTTCAGCTGGATATCATTACATTTGTTTCGTTCTGTTTTCTCAACATGTCGCTGTATTGAGGAAACTCGAAATGCAATACGGGTCAGAGGCGAGATATCACGTCAAATGACAGTTGATTCTGATATTTACTCCACGGTGTAAGATACGTGACTACACAAAAAAATCATTCTACGGTCTTCCGCTTTTTAAAAGCTTAGTTCGTACGTGAATAAATCCAAAATAACCAATTTTCCGGGCCGAGAGATTCCTTTTGTACGGATCCATGTATGCAGTCATTTTTTCAGGACGATCCCCAGATGTGACCGGCGTAAATCTTCCCGAAACACTCAAAGCCACGTTCAAGAGGAAACGAGGGAACTTTTTCACGTCACCATTTCGCTGAGGCAACAGGGGGGAAAAAAAACACTTTACAGCTTATCTCGATCCGCCATGACTAATACCAAAACGTAATCGAAGCGATGCAGGTTTGCGTACAATGTGAGGCTCGCCACTCAGGATCATGCATACAACCATCTGAAAACGGATACAGTATGTGTTTGCAAAAGTAATTAAAATACTCTGTGAACGTACGATAAAATTCACCGTTGAAACAAGGATAAAATTTCTCTGCCAACAAACATTACTTGCTATGCCAGTATGAGTGCAATTAAGCAATGCGGCAAGCAATCCGACACTCGGCGTTTAATGAAAACACGCACGGTAAGCGATTTCGAGAACGGTGTTTATCTGTCTCCGTACCTCTCCTCTCTCTCCCTGGGTGAGACTTTCTCATCATTAGTCTTTAGGAAAGGCTGTTTGGCTGCAGCCTTCAGTTCACCAAAGACGATTGCTCTGCTCCTTCAAGGATCTTCTCTATTACAGGTCTTTGCGTTTCTCATTACTTGCTACTAAATGTTTATCGTGGGACATTCCAATCCATTTGATTTATAAGATGTGGGCTCCATCTGCACGTTTCGAATGCTTTTTGTCGCTTCTCCTCGGGCCTAACGGTCCATTTCCCTCATCGATAGTGGCCAAGAATTCATAGAAGTGATCTCGCTAAGTTCTTTCGTGTTCACAGTCACATCTTCTTCGGGCATAGCGACTGTCCCTTCATCATTAATGTTACTTGATATTCAGCTCTTTACACCCACAGAGCTTCTTCCATCCTGTAAAACAATCCTTTCAAAATTGAATAATAAGTCCACCCGTTGATGCGCTTTCCTCGCAGCAAAACGTCTCCAGTCAAATTCATTCTTTTCTTGTTTCCTGTACAATATATTCGGGTGATAATGTCTTTCGCGAACGAGCCATCACTGAATATTTTATTTGTGTAGTATCAGCAATACTTCTGTTTAAATATACGGAACAATTCTGACGATTTTCCGGTACTCACTTATGCTTTCCAAGCCTATGTAATATGAAGTCTTCTTAAGCCTGCGACTTACGTTGAGAGGACAATGTACCATTGAATTTTACATTGTGATGATATGAAAACGCCATTATAAAATAAAATCCAAACGTTTGCGAACGTGAGAATGGCATACGGTCACGTGCTCGCAGGACAGAGATGATAGCTCAAATGCACCAAAATGAAAGAAATTTAAAAAATAGCATTTATCAGAGATGTTATGTCTATACAAAGTCAAAAAATATTACATTGTGATATCAAAAAAGTATGTTACATTCATATGCCCAGTTTTATCAGAAAATAGAGTTAGGAACGAGGAAGTGTACAGAAGAGCGGAAGAAGATAAAGCAATTTGGAGTACGGTGAGAAAAAGAACTAGTTGGATAGGGCAAACATGAGGCACAATGAATTGCGTGAGGAGCATAATAGAAGGAAAGACCCCAAGAGGAAGACCGAGGGACACACGTATAGGACAAATGATAAGGGACGTCAGAAAGAAGAACTGATCACAGACGTCGGCGTACAACAAATTAAATCTACTACCACTTGGAAGAACTACCAAGGGGTTAGAGGATGAAAAGAGAAGAATGGAGGGCTGCGGCCACCCAAACCTCGGATTGAAATAGTAATGATGATCTGAAAATAGCAGAACGTTAACTTTCTTATGCAAACTTTATAAAAACCAGGGATTTTCCCCGACATTGAATGGCATTATTGAATTTGTCGCGGGCGGTGAAGCATTGAACCGACGTTTATTCGGAGAATCGTTTGCGATTTTCCGAAAAAAATTAAACTGAGGATCGGATCATGTCTTCCCGAGTGACAACTGATGCCGCCATGGCAGCTCCCATGGTCGCAATCTCCTCCGCACTAGGGAGTTTTTAGCCGAGGAAAAGATTCCTGCGGTACACCACCGTCCATGTTCACCAGACCTTGCTCTTATGTGACTTTCACCTCTCCCCAAGAACAGAAATAAAATGAAAAGGGAAGAGGACAGTGACTCCGTCGAGATGCAAAAGTGACGGCCCAAGACTGCCGGCATCGTTTCCAAAAGCGGAGGCATCGGCTAGGATGGGGGAACTTCCTAGGCGGGGTAAAATCGTGCCGACCGACTTATTATAGGTGACGCTTTTCAAGACGAAAAGTAGCCAGCAGTTTATCTCTCCAATCAGTTCCATTTCCATCAGTCCACGGATCATGACCCTCAAATCTTTAGTCAAGAATTAAAAATTCAAACATAATGAACGTAAAAAATGGCAACCTGATGAATATATGAGCAGAACGAACATGAAGCACACCTATTGAATCACAAAAAATTTTAAGGAGGCACTAGAGACTTCACAGAAATACAAAAAGTCTCTGTAGATTAGATTTAAATTATGCAGGACGCATAATATGGCAAAGAAAACGATTCGTCACGAGGGTGGAGAAAGAGAACTTGATATCTTGGTATTATGCCCGAGTGAATAAGAAAGAGAGCAGGGACGCATACAAAAACGTGAAAGGAAATTTGGGGCATGCGATGTTTCAACTCTTCGTGCATGCCTGCGTTTACCAAGAAAGCGTGAGTAACGATCCCGACCAAGTAGTACAATGGCGATCGGACTATTCAAAATTAAATTCCCGCGAGAATAAACGTAGAAAATCGTAGTAGAGATTGAAGATTTTTACAGGATCATTGTGTCCATCGGATGTTCTATTCACAGGATGTTCCGTATTTTAAATTGGGGTAAAATGATTCCAACGCGCCTTACCTACAGACCGAGCGTTAAAAGGATAGGAGCTTTCGGACCGTTGAAGTGCAGCACCTTCACTGCCGGTTGGTTTAGATTTATTATGCAATCACTCCTACTCGTAAAGTAAGTAAAGTTAAATTGTAAAACTATGGGTCGGAAATAAAACGGAAGACCACCTCTGACGTTTATCGCTTAAATTAAAACAAAAAAAAAACGATAGGGCCCGCCAACCGATAAAAAAAACTGCAGTACACGACAAATAAAAAACTACGCTAAGAAAGTTTTGACACAAAGTGTGGTGGAAATGGAAAGTGGCAGTGTACGGTCACCTGACTAATATGGGTACGATTCTCCTTTAAGATAATCCTGATTTATTGGTATTCTAATTTTGATTCAAAACTTTACATCGATTACTAAATTAACGGGCATCATTAAAAACCGCCAAATTGACGTTCCGCGACTCTGAAAAAAACAGCTGGTCCATTTCTCATTTACACTGCAATAACACGACTTAAAATAATTATAAAAATTTCCTTTCCCAGCATTAAACGCAAACATAAATTACCTACGCGTTGATATTGCATGAAAATCGGATAATTCGTTTATGATATATAAAGCCTCAAACTCTTATCTTTTGAATGTCGCTTACTTTCAGGGGTACGATTAAAGCAAGGAGTGCAAAATGAAGCAAGTTTCTAAAAAAATCTGGGCGATGCTTCAGACCGAAAACAGTCTATTATAATCTCCAAAAATCTGCCATGCTAGATAGAGCAACACCAACTACCAATTTTCTTAGTCAACGTAGAAATAATTCTAAGGGAACTGAAAGGTTTCACCGTATTTTGAAAAGGGCGTCTTAGAAACAGCTATTAAGAAAAGATATTTTCCGTCGCGAGCTTGATAGACGGGCAAGATAATTCAGATTTAGAAAAAGATTATTCATGCGTATATAATTTTAATGCCTTCATTATTTGCAAGCCACTGGAAACAGGCGTCGCCACTCCGGGGGATTATTCTATGTTAAATTCGATGATGTTTTTCACGTCAATTTTACTCGCCAGGATCCGGGTATTGGCGGTGGAAATCGTTGCTACGAAGTTCGTTCTAATTGTCTGACCTTCGAATCACACATAACCCTTATCAGAAAAAGCACTGAGATTTCGAGATAACACTCTACCAAAATCAATGCCAATGATTAATATTAATGGCGAAGTACCAAAATGACCAAAATGCCCAAAAGAGTAGAGATCGCGGCGTCTCAAACTTCATGAGGGCGCGCGACTCACGGCGGCGTAGGACCTGGAGACAGTTTCTGAAGGCACCTGCAGAGCTGAAGACGGAAGGAGCATAGAAAACGCGCGCGGGAGATGTGAAAAACAGAAGAAGAATCGGCGGAGGAGGAATGGAGAGGAGAGGGGGGTAGGGAGAAGCGTGAAAGCCCATCCTGGCGGGGGCAAGGCCACAAAAACAAGTGAGCACTCGAGACGCGTGCCTTACCCCCAGCCACGACTCTTCCCACGCTCCAGGAGATGGCGTGAGCACCGAAGGAAGAGGATGGGGGAAGGAGAGACAGGGAGATTGAAATCTTTTTGAAGTTCCTGGATGTCTGTCCCACAAATTCACCCGCACAATCACAACCTTAGATTGCCTAAAAGCCACTTTTTCCTTTCTGGTCAACTTGGTCCTTGTACCTTATGAGGACGGATTTTAAGGTCCCTGTTGATTTAAGGGAGAAACGTAGGTCTTCATTGTGGAACGTATTTACAATCTTATCGCTTATACTACCGAGGAATCTAGTTCCGCACCACCTTTTCTTTACAAGGGGTGATGGTGAATTACCTAAAGATATAAGTTTTAGTGCTCTTTGATAGACTTTTTTGGAAATTAATCGATTGATAAGTTATGGCTGGGTGCCAGATATGGTATGATATAGGGAAAGGGAAACCCTCCACAATCGGATGGTCGAGGAGAGGAATACATCCTTTCGGATC
>WURS02440838.1:0-14959 GCA_011762765.2 Rhinocypha anisoptera
TGCCTTCATATATGTTCTCAGTCCACACCCTCAGTGTACCTGATGATGCCGTAGTGACGGCGAAACGCGTCGTGAAGAAAAATAAAATATGTGGAAAAGTACAAAGTATATTTATTCCTAACATGGATAAAAAGAAGTATGCAAGATAATATAAATATATATACATTAACTGCCCTAACTATTATCTGCTTGTGCTTGTGGTCATATTTATTTTAGTCTCTAATTGTGCGTGGAAAAAAATACATTTTATACAACATCTGTTCGACAGTCCATCTACATGATTTTACGATCGTGATCTGAGATATTGTAGTATGTTGGGGATTGCAATATATTTTTCACTTATTCGCTGAAATGATCTTCCTGAAATCTGCATAGTAAGTTTAACCTGTACTTCAACCTACGCACAAAGAGTGGTATCCAACACAATTTTTTCCAATAAGATTGTTACACTTCTGCGTTGGTCGTAACGACCTTTCAAAAATCCAGCTGCTCTACTAGTTTAATGAGGGTCCCATACACACGAGTCCAAGAGACTTGCGCCAAAAAAAGGATCTTTTTACGCGTAATAAATGACATTTTATCTTTTGGCATCATTTCTTCTAACCTCACTCACACACTGGGAAATTTATCAGCGTCTCACGCACAATCCTTGTCTTAGAATGTTTTTGGTCACTCTTGGTTTCTTGATAGACGCATAATTAGTCACCGAGTAAGAGTTAACCATTCGAAACAAAAAGATATTAATAAGCAGACCGTGGTATCCTGGTGAGTAGCGCGCTCGCTGGCCAACACCGAGGGTCGAGGGTTCGAATACCGCCTCGAACACGGGTACTCTGTTCGTCCAATTAATTTTTCATTGAGGTGCTAAACGACCTTTGCCATCAACACAACGTAGTAGTAGTAGTATTTTTGTATATAGGGTGCTTCTACGGCTATTGCCATTTCGCACCTCTTCAACTCATTGAAAAAACCCATCTGGACAAACACAACATCCATGCCCTGGGCTGGATTCGAACCCGCGACCTTTGGGTTAGCCGGCGAGCACGCTACCCACCAGGCTAACCCGGTCGGCGGGGGAGAGAGAGGGGGAGAGTTGTTTCCTGTGATAGTCGTTAAGACTCGAAATGCACTCTCTGTATCTGGAGATGTCTGCTCTATAATTCAGCAGAATTAATTGTTTTTGAAAAGTAATAACTAAGTAAGGAATCTAATCAATCCACACATTTATTGTTTTCCTACATGTTAAAACCCATTTTCTTTACCATTCAATAAAGTATAGGCTATGATATGTATTACGCTTCCTTTAATTCCCGTCAGTTTTGATAATATATTTTTAAAACCTTCAACTAAAGTTGCACCACTTGCATAAACTCGAGATGCAGTTATATTTAGAATATAATGACGTGCAATTTTCCACAAAAATAATTCTTGTACTACCCGGTTTTTTGTGGAAAAATACACGTCTTTATATTCATAACGATGCAATTCCACCACATCATGCCTGATACTTCTCTCTTTGTGAGATGCAGTTCCATAGCCTTCATGGATATTAAATTATTACCTAATTTATAAACAAGCATTAAACATTAAAAAATTAAAACACACCTCATTTATATTTTTGTAATTCTTATTTTTGAATGAGGATATGCCATAAATAATAAAATAAGAAGACCGTTACACATTAAAAAGTTAATCACCGAGAAATTCGTCTTTGACATAGAAGCAAATATGTCTGTATTCCTACTCCTACGGCGCTTACCTTAATTAGCTGTATAGGTAACATTTGCTAAATCAAGTACAATTAAATGAATATTATTAAGGTTTCAAATTTTAAAAAAAAATTGGAGCGATGCCACTTCATCTTATAGTAGTCATTAATCTCGTTTACTTCCTATGTAGTAATATAAGATCATGCTAATAACAATCAATTAAAATATTATTTTTCCATTTTATAACCACGTGCATGGTAGACCATTCCTATCATATTTATTCCAAAGGATTTTAGATATCTATTTATACATGTATCCTATTCTACATTACATTAACCTGAAATCTGCTACTTAATATATATGAATCTAATGTAAGACTTAAAAATTTAATTTGTTCCTGCATAATCTGAGATGTATTGTGCACTCTGCACTAATAATAATTAATTTACATTTGCTGATTAATTCAAAAAACCCAAGATTATAAATGGTCTGAAGGATATATGTACTTTGGGATACTTTATTTGATTTTAATCACATCCTTTTGATCCTTGTGTTACTAATTTAGTCTTATTTTTCAGGCTACTAATTAACCCATGCATGTTTTGTAGAGGTATATGAAATAGGATTGTTACTGAAAGACTTTTTTTCGACTTCCGCAATATGTCAAGATACCCAAGATGTGAATTATCTTAAGAAATGTTTATTACATCTCTTCTTTAAATGTTATGCATGATTTAACAAGTCCCACAATTCTTTAAATTTGAAAAACATACGGGAAGTCAATTGCACCTTACAGGATCTTCAGCGTGGTGCTGTAAATTTGTCCATTTAAATATAATAACGTATGCTAATATTCATTATTCATATTCATTGTGTATATGTGTATGTATATATATATTAATCATATATGAAGCAATGCTGGATGACCAAGGTAATATTTTCGACGGATCTCTGTCATTAAATCAATTTCATGGCGTCGTGCTAAGAGCTGGTAATGACCTTTTGTCTCAGAGAGTCGTGTAGTTTGTCTGTGAATTTAAATCTTTTAATGTAATGTAACCATGGCGGTTATCATTTCCTTAGTACTTTAGCCTTACACTTTTTGAGTAACTGATTTAAAAAACCAATATGGATATCTGTGTCATTGAAGTGTCACTTCCAACTCTCATATCGACGTGTGCTTTTAAGTTATAATTGTCATTACAACTTTTGCCAGTTCAATTTTCTGCTTAAAACATGATGCTATAGAACTTATTTCATTTTATAATCCACAAATGATTTTTCTTAATTAGATATAAAATTTTCACTGGAACACAATTGTCTTTGTCTAAAACTTGTGATTGCAGTCATTTAGAGTAATGAATTACTAATTCTATTTCCTTTTTTGTTTCTTTTTCTTCGGACATGCGGGATTCCTTCCTATTCCTTTGACTCTTTTTCTCGTCTCAACTTCGTCGTGTCTGCCAATGAATGCCCTTCACCTTCCCCCCCCCCCCCCCCCCCCTCCCACCCTCCCCCTCCCCCAAGCGCCTCCCTCCCTTCCCTCCTCGCCCGAGCCGCTTGTTGTTTACTGTTGCGGCTGCTAAAATCGCATTCTATTTAATAAAAACCGGTTTGTATTGAAGGAGGGGAGTGGGGTTTTGCCTATCAGGCCGGTGGAGTGGGAGGGTTCTCGAGAGATATTTTGGGTTTCGTGAGAGATGGGGAGGGGAGGGGTTTTGGGTCTTGAGAGAGCTGGATGGAAAGTGCACGAGTATGATGGTTTTTGGCTGGCAGGGCGATTCCCTCAACGCCCACATGCCTGAATGCTAAACGAAGAAACAAATAGATGCTCGCTCGTTCGCATACAATTAAGATCCTCTGCGCGCCATCTCGGTGTTTCTTTCTCTCCTCAATCTTCTCTCTCTCTCTTCTCTTTCCGTCTCCTTCCGCCTTCCCCGGGAGAAGGAAAGGATGGGATTTTCCGCAGTCATTTGGAGTCCACCTCCTCGTGAGGTGCCGTGAAACTGCAAATTTGGCGTAGATATCCCGACCAGATTTATGACATGGATTTACATTTCGTCTCTTGAGCAATTAGAGGCGAAATGCTAATCAAGAGGTACTTCTCTGAGGCGACTGATTTATATAGCAATCCCCCGAAGACTAGGAATATATCGCCTAAAATACGTAGGACCAGAGCGTTGAACCATCCTTCCAGACTATAGCTCCACTCTAATTATTTCTGCATCTGTTTGTTCACGGTAGTTTTTCTCAATATTTTAGATGACGAAAGTTTGGAAATGAAAATAAAGAGGCAGTTAACAAGATTGCGCCATACTAGAGGGCACTGTCCAAGACGAACACGTACCGACATGTCGAGTGTTGTTTAGTCAATATTTATTCAGATAAACAATATAGATAAATTACATGGGTAAACTACTTCTGGCTGCTGGCATTAGTTGATATAATAAATTAGTACAAAATAGAAATGTGGTGTTGTCGAAGACGGATGAAAAGCATAGTCGTCAAAAAGGAACGTTTAAATTGTGAGGAGGGGGCACAAAAATACTCTGAAAAAAATTATAAACTCGTCGGTCAGATTTTGGAGGAAAATGCCGTACCTGAGGCATTATCAGAAGGCAAAGTATTCAGAAGAATACGGGGAATGACTTTGAATGATACACTAAAAATAGCCAGACTAGAGATTAAAAAGGAGAAATACGATCATCTGAACATAATGACAAAGGTAAGAATGGGCCCAATAGGAAGAATGCTAAAGCTAAATGATAGAATTAACGGCTGTTAACGAAGTCTAAGAATTTAAGTGTTCTGGAACTGTGAAGAAGCTAAAATATCATGATAATGGTTTGCGATATTAAGTCCTAATTCCCTAAATTTATGCGAAATAAGTTCAGGTTTTACTTTGTGGAATTCCATTTTATTAGTTTAAAATAACTTTTACTCTCCACTGACCAACCAGTGGAGAGTAAAAGTTATTTTAAACTAATCCCTAAATTTACCTTTTTCTGAGCCCTTGGAATAGATTTATAATGAAAAGAAACGCTTAACTTATTTTTCCCACACAAACACTAAAGGTATTGTGAAAAAACTAAGTTACACTTTCCTTTCCATCGAGTTGATGGCCTTTTCGAAGCGGAACCAAATATTCAACAGCCTTGGTTCAAATTTCGGGATTAACCTTGGTTTTGTGTTTTTCCCATGCGCGGAGATTTTCTGACGTTCGTTCCTCTAATAAAAATTCGACTGGAGACTCCGTTAAGTTTCTATACCTTCAGCTTGAATCTATTCATCCACCCCCGCCCTGTCATGATGTACACGAGATGCGAGTAGATTTGCTTTGAAGCCGACGCCCATCCGCGTGGGAAACTGGCAGGCGCGGAGCAGTGCGATGCCCCCCATTCCTCCTCGGTTTTCGAAAGCCGTGTTTGCGTGGCAGTCGCCATTTTGGGGCGCCAATTCTACCGTAGCCCTCTCTTCGAAATGTTGCACTTGTGTGTGGATACGCACGAATTTCTACAACCCTAATCGTGTAGGTGATCTTCCGTTTGTTTACATTGAGATAGATACTTGTTTCCATGAAATTCCTTTTTTTTTAAACCACTACTCTGTAGAGGTTGATTGGCCTGTGGTGTGCGAATATTTTGTTTACTGCTGATGTTCAGAGGATTTTACCGAGTTCACAGGCTAGTTTACTCATTCTCCAACTTGTTTTAACGTTCTTAAATCCTTTCCACTGTTCGGAACTTTCTGAACTTTGATTGAAGCTTTCTGATCGAGATAGAAAGTTGTCCATTTATTTTCATCCCTACGGATTTAGGCACTCTTTTCGATAACTGGCATTCACCGTTCAAGTTAGTCCTCGGGTAAGTTTCCTAGTATTATTTTTAGTACATAAGTTACCTGAGCAGAAAAAGTTTCGGAGCTTTCTAATTACTACGAGTTTAATTTATCGTAGTTGTTTTAAATTACATCCAAATTTATAATGGTATAGTCATTAAAAAACAAAATAAAATATGAGTGGATTTTAGCTATTTATAAAGTTCAGAATTAGGAATATAAATACTAATAATGGCGTTTTTTACTTAAATTAATTATCTTTAGTATTTATTAGTGATTTAGTGAGTTAGTGGTGAACCATTTTATGCACCTAGGCTGAAAATTCAATTATTTAAATGTAAAAATATTGATAAATTTTCACTAAATATTTAATTATTGTTTGTTAATATTCACATCGTAAAACCAGAACATGACATTACGAGATTTTTACGCTATCAACTTTTAAGTCATAAAGCCCTGGGATTACAGAGAACGTTTCCTTAATAATTCCTCTTCACAATCATAATCCGACTTGCGGCCCAAGACCTTTGAATTTGAAGCAAAAACGATTAGCAGCTCTGCGTGGATATTTTGTCTTGTTTTCGCGGTGAACTTTTTTGAAAGGCATGGCCTCGCTGGACGTGGTTGTTTTATTTTGACCGGGCCAACATTCCTTTCTCTTATATTTCTCGTTTGTGACACTCACTGAAGGTTTCAACGGGCAATTGGTATGTTTTTGAAGGGCACTGTTTGACAGGTATAATTTCGATCGGCTCCTCTGATCCTGTTTCTGAATTGCGAACAGTGCGACTTTTTTGTTCCTATTCGATCTTTGAGGGAGAATACAAAGACTTCTAAACTTTTTTATTACGTACTTACTCTATACTGTCCATGAAAATCAGTTCAATTTCACAACCAATTATTTGACCGTCAAGATTAAATTAAGTTATTATTAATTTGATATTTCTCTTAATCGAAAGACAATGATTTGATTACTCTCCTAATTCAAATATTGGCTACCTCGAAAAAAACCATTAAATAACAGTGTTTACGAATACTATAAATCTAAAGGTCGATAAATGCTCACAATATTCTGCATATAGGTAGTTTATTCAGGAATTAAGTATCATTATTTGATTGAGGAATTTGGCTTTTTAAATTTTTTGGAACGTTAAACATATATATGATAAGTCTACTGTTCATGTATAGTCACAGAATATGTAAACATAGAAACTTACTTCTATATTTCCACTAAGATCTCATAGAATCTTAGTGGAAAAATACGTAGTACGTTATTCCTTTTTTTCATATAAAATTACATATGATACATCACTTTTTGGTAATATTCGGTTGAAAACCTACCTTCATTCACTAATATATGGACTCCATATCATTCTCTTCATCAATGGTTTTTATTAATAATTTCTTCAATGACTTTTTAATCCTTCATCAACAGATATAATTTAATATTACCCTATTTATGAAAGTTAGAATGACATAGGTTAATAAAAGAAGTGGATTATTGACAAGAAAAATTCTTTATTTAGATGGTGGAAAAGTTCCAATGATGGAATGATCTAACATTGGTAAGCTATCGTCTCTTATAAAATCTTGTTAATTAAAGGAGACATACGCTCGTTGAACGCATTTAAGATGCATAATTCTGGTTGAAATCTTATGCTTCAGTTAAGTTCTACAGCAAGTAAGAAAAATTCTTTAAAACAAACAACTTTAATACAATGACGAATACTTCTTTCAAAAAGAAAAATTGTTGCATTTTTTATCGCCGCGCATGACGAGAGTAGACTATAGAGACTAAAAAGCTCACCTCCCGCCAATTAATCTTGATCAGAAAATAAAGTTACGCATATTGTGAAAGCATTCGATGAAATAATATGCATATCTCTAAACAACTTATCAAAAGATAAGCATTAATAAAAGTGCTCATAATCAAGTCAAATTCTCGATCGAATCACGGATATAAAGCATAGAAAGAGAGAATATGTTTGGAGCCCAAATTCACGCGTTGATATCACCAGAAAATACGCGTTATCTGGCAACCTCGAATTTCCTATGCCTCTATGACACTATCCTCACGTACTCACCGGTTGACATCCCGAGGACTTTGCAGGTCTCCTGGACGTCCCGTCTTATCTGTTCCATGGCCATGGAGAGCATGGGTTCGATTCTTTCCAGATCCGCCTCCTCCCTCGCTTCATCCTCAAATCCTTCTTCGTCTTCTTCTTCCTCTGCCTTCACGCCTAGCTGCCGTGAAAGGTTACCCATTTCGACGACCGTACTCGGCATGCCTTCTCCACCGGACCCCGACGCCACCACCTCCTCCTCCGCGGCATCCACCGCCTCCACCTTAACTTCCGCCAGTCCGAACGGCCAAAGGTTAAACTTCCGCTGGAAGCTCGTGTCTCTCAGTACCTCCCGGAGGAGGCGGTGGTCCTGCGGAGGAGGATCTGCTGCCTCCGGCTTGGAGACTTTGGCCGACTCGGTCTGCAGGAGCCTCCTGAGGTTCGCCGCTTCGGCCACCGATGTCGCTGGCGAGCACGGGGTTTGAGGTGAGCAGGTGGTGGGAGTGGGGGGCGAGAGATGCAAATAAAGGCAATGGCGGGCCAAAGATGTGATAGGAGAGGTGCACCAATTTTGATGGCACCAGGGTCTGAATGAAGGAGTGGAAAGGGGAGAAACTACCTTCGCGCCGCCAGTGATAACGTCGCGTCATATTGACACAGACTGTTGTCCGGAGTAACCACTGCTTCGGACTCCTTAGAGAACCCCCGCGGTATGAAAAAATAAATTGCACATAATTGCTGAGATGGAAAGTACAAGATTGAAGAAGGTCGTAACAGGCTTAATTCCCGAAGAAAGAAGATGATTCACGTAACATTCTACAGCTACTGATACCTTATCTATCAACCACAATGGTTTTCTAATTGCATAACCCCATCCTTCTCGCAACAATGCGCCTTCTCTATATGCTTTCAAAATCTAATTGTCTGTCAACAACTTTTCCAACTACAACTTCATCCGAAAAATAAAATATTGTGACGAGACGTGAGATTTAACTGTTCACGGGATGGCACACACAAGCTCCATTGAGCTGTATGCTACAAACTCCATAATACCCCAATTGAAGTATTATGATTCCACATAAACATTGTTTATGTGGAATTTCAAGTTTTTATTTTTCTCCCAAAGATATATAACAGAAAAAGGTTGTGATTTTATTGAGATGAAAAATACGACATTTTTGTTTCAAATGAAAATACTGCAATTTTTAGAGTACTTATGGGGAAAGAACATGGTTCCGAGTCCTGACTGACCTCCTTCCGGGTGACCGGTCGAAATGAAGGAAGCGGACGAACGGCAAATCTAGGAATGAAGGTAATCCACAACAAAAGGATGAATTACGAATTCATTTTTGAAGTTGGTTTAGACAAAGTACTGTGCGTAAAACTGTAAAGAACACCTTCCCTACGAAACTTATACTTTTCCTTTCGTCTACTGGGCTGAATTTAAAAAAACCGCTAACATGAAAATGATACCGTTGTTCGAGGAGAGACCATTAACTAGAAAACGATGGAGGGGGGAGGAAGGGGCATGATAGAAAATTCGCCAAAGTCGACGATCCATTTCCTTGGTCAAGAGTTTCTTCGGGTAGATTCCCTTTCGCCCATCAGCCGCATCGGCGAGCAACCCCATCAAAGGCCTTTCCGTTACATAACTAGGCCGGCGAAGTGGACAAGGAAATGTGAAACGGAACGGATCTGTTTTGATGGCGGAAAATTTGAATGAGGGGTCATCGAAAGTCGATGACGAAAAAACCACCGCATCGATACCATTCGATGCCTAAGTGCAAGCAACCTTTCCCGTTAAATCCTTAAGCGATCACAGCATCGTCTTTTTCTTCCTTTACGGATAGGCCTAATTCTTCATTTTCGTGTGGATGAGGGCTCGCATTCTATCACGCGCGTCCATTATTTAACCACCGCAGGATCAAATGTTCCGCTGCTCTCCGTAGGAGCGCACGGATTACTCGCATTATCATGCCTCTTAAGGGAACTCGCGTCGAAGCTCTCTCCCCCCATTAGGTGGAACGGGAGGTATCCCTCATGCCAGTTATCTTCCCGGCCGGCGATTAATCTCCACGCAACACAGATTACCACGGTTACATCTTCATCGGCAACTCACGATGGCATTTTTAAAACGATTAGCTTCCCCTCCTCCCGAAGTTTTCGACCAGGCTGATGGTGGCTAAAACTTGGTGAAAAAGGACCCAGTGTATTATTCTAACAACCAGACAGCCGCAGAGAAAAATAAAAAAAATGCAGTGCTTCACGTTTAACGTACCTAAAAAGACCGACAGCGGAAATACGAATGAAGGCAGATTTACTCATCAGCAATCGGTTTTTCTGCCCCATCGGGAGGTTCTTCGCTCCTCTTTTTCTTTCAGCCAGTCTCTTTATGTACACATTCTCCTAGTTTGACTTTATCCAGCAATTGTTTTCTTTTCCTTCCCCTTAACCGCATTCTTTTCACCATTCTTTCTAATCCAGTCTCCGATAAACAATCTCTCTCAAGTATTGTACGACCCAGTTCTCTTTCATCTTCTTCTTATCTTTTCCATCAAGGTCCCGTCTTCACCTGATCTTCTCAACACCTCCTCGTTCCTCACTTTATCTTTTCAGTGCACTCCCTCCATTCTTCTCCGGACCCACATCACCATGGCTTTTATCCTCCTACTCTATTGCCAAAGACATACCCGGGAGACGTTAATACTCACTGACATTAGCGCCACGTAAAGTGATGGGGAATCTCAATCGGTTCTAGCTCCGGAATCACGTCCAGGTTCTCTCTTTATTTCCGAGTTCCAATTCGTGGATGGGAATCTCTAAACTTGTGTGGACTATGGCTGGACTGTCGACTCTTCCCTTCCTCACCTAATCCTTCCCTGTACTTCACGAAGCAGGCGTTAGTCCCTACAATCATCTATAAAATGCCACTCGGGTGAGAGTTTTAACCGCGCGGTCGAAACGCTTTTGGATGACTTTTAACTAGTTACGTGCCGGGATCATTTTCACTTAATGGCTCAATTTTTTTTAGAGCAAAACGAAACTCCGCTCCTCGCTTCCTCCTCCCGTAGCTTGGTCTCCCCTTCCCCTACACTCCCCGACCTGGACACGTGACAGGTTAAATCCACGACACGTGGTAGATTTCGATGCACGCCTCCCTGCAGCACTTCTATGCTCGTGTTCTAGGCCCGTGTTCGCACTTCTCTGTGATGGCACGGCGCTTCCGATCGCGGCGATTGGACGAATGACTCAGTTGAGCAAAATAAATCGGGAAAACAAAAAAAACTCGCATGTGACTCCTCACGGCCCGTGCTCAAGGGGCCCTAATTCAACTCTCTCCTGTGTAATTAGGCGTGTCATGGATTAAAAGAACAAGGAACCATTGTGAATTAATGCAGATGATAATCATTCGTCGAACAATAAGTAATTTAAATTTTACGATTTCACAGTTCACTTCCTAACATTTCCCGACTGAAAATTTCCAATATGGCGTTTGCATTCTTCCATGATCTTACCGAGAGAATATGGAAAGGTACGTCAGGCGCCGAAATGTATTTTGATATTCGAATACCCTCAATCGACGCATTGTTACGAATAGTAGAACATTAAAAAGCAGATTGCCGGCCAGGCAATCTGCTTTTTCCTATCTCAAATCTTCAGTATCGTTTCTTATTTGTATGCCTTCGTAGATTTAACAACCTTTCGTAACGTAAACCGATATATGATTGATTTTAACGTAGTTTCCACGTAATGTAGTTTGCCATTTTTACTGTGAAATATTTCCTTTACCCATGCTTGAAAACAGCATCACTTTTAAAATATTCCAAGGAACACGAAACAATGAAAAATCGATAAAAATGCAGTTGCGGTGGGGGCGAACGAAGGCAGTTGCGGTGGGGGCGAACGAAGGCCCTGCCTACATACATAATTTTTTCGCATAAATTACAGTAACAACATTTTTCTATGAAATTGTCTCGTGGGAAAATAATGTGGATAAAAACTCTTAGACGACAATTACAATTAAAATTAAAATCACTGATTGGTAGCTGAAGTAAATATCAAAAGAAATAAATAAACGCGTTTCTTCAAGGATTCTGCTTGGACTGGATGAGACTTTCTAAAACGAAATTCGAGTCGAACATAACAAAAGCATCGGAAAGTCATTTTACTCAACCCAAAGGGCGAACGTAGAAGTTTTATTTACATTTCAAATATAGTTCAATTAGTTCATGTGCATACAAAGTAAATTCACTCCTAGATTGATTTCGGGGAAATAGTAGGATCCTCCGAGAGGGAAAATGCCGTAATATTAAGAGAACTTTCTAAATCAGGAAGTAGCCATTAAGGAGAAATAATCAGTGCACAGTGTGCATAAACATTCCGATCTCGCCATACGAAAAAAAGTTCGCAGCATGATCGGGATATCGCACGAGTGAAAATGGATGGTTACGGTTTGCTCGTTCCATTCGAATAAAAAAAAGATACGGGTAGATTCCCAATCAGTTGTTTGCCGCGAGCAAAACGCTGCTCAGATTAGGAGAGTGCAGTGTTGGTCGTGCGAGGCGGGACATGGAAGGTGCCGTTCACAAACCCAAACACCTCCCGAGCTTGGGGACCACACGAAGGCGCTTTCGAAAGAATCGGTGCGCCACACGGAAGGCTTGAGCGCGGCGGCGGCTATCGCGGGGGAAATATTTACTCTCTGCTCACTCGCCAAACAAGGAACAAAATCATATCTTCCCTACCTGCGACAGCAAAACTTTGCAGGCCTTGGGCGTCTTAAAAATTCCTATCAAGAAAATCCTGCTATCTCGGATCCACGAAAGCGTCTCGCGGCCCGGACCGAAGGGGTTGTTATTTATCGAAGGGGAGGTGGGGAACCAAACTTGAAGCATTTTGGGCTCCGCCGTAAAGAAAATGTGATACTCTTTCCGATGAGGAACTAAGCATGGTGATTTGCAATCGCATCACTAGTTAAGAACGAATTTTAGCCGGAATGAATGTGAAAGTATCAAGAAATGGGAGGGGCTCACGCTCTTTCACAGCAGCCCATCGGGGGTGACCGCAAGCCGACTCGAAAGTATTTTCGGGTATGGTATACGAGATAATGGATTGTATTTGTAAATCCAATGGCCTCTCTTTTTACTCTCGCCGCCCCGGCGGCACGCCCACTCGCATTCGGGCAAGGAGTGATTTGGTAAGGCCGGAGAAAAAAGAATATTTCGCATGGAAAGGAGTAGCGAGAGCCAAAGAGGGGCGGAGACGGATGAGGTTAAGGAGGGAGAACGAGGGGATCACTTGTGGCACAGGGAACGTGACTATGGGGCCTGAATGAAAGAGGTTCTAATGCCTTAATGGATAAATAAACATTCATGGAGGGCGAATCGAGGGTGACTTTTCATATGGCATAGACTCCAAACAATAAGATGATCGGCGTTTTCAAATTGAACTCAATCGATGACAGCAAAGAATGGCTCCATACGTGTTTGCATAGTAACTACTTAAAGATCGCCGAGTTTATTATTAAAACCTGAACAGTTGCATGGGATTAAATGTAACTTATCTCAAGGCAGGAATAAAAAAAATGTTGATCAGCTAGCTACAAGGGGGTCTCGGAGATGTAAAAGCTAGACCAATTGTAAGGTTTTTTTGGAGTGCATATATCGCGTGTTGGTAATGGGAGATGAGTGATGACTAATGTAATTTTAGGAATTATGACAGCTGTCGGGTGTTATACTTTACCATTTACAAAAGCACCCTAATTTCCGTTACCTTTCAAAGAAGAATTCTTTAAGGAACTAAAGAGGGATGAAATACAAGGATTACCGCTAAGAATTTTAAATATTTCGAAGTTAAGATGATCTTGATAAGTGTATTTCTCATGGCCTTCTAAGACCGTAAAGTGACAAGTTTTGAATCAAATCCTGGTTCTACTAGCAATGGTATAGCTTATTATTTCGTATTTTACATTAGGGTAACTATACAAAAAGTCACAAGCAATTTATGGCGTTCACTTAAGATTCTTTTAATATACCATTTACTATCAAAATACCACCGGAATACTATAATAATGCCACAAGAAAATACAAAATTTAATTAGGCGCTGAAAAATCCCTGCTTTAAAAAATTTGTCCCGAGTTATCAAACGAGCGCACTAGTAAATGTATATGTATCCCTGTTCGGCTTATACTTATAGAAAATGTGTGATTGGGTTTGAAAAGAAAATGCAAGAGGTGACATAGGAACTAAACCCTGTCTAATAACTAAGGTGTTCATCTTATTCAAAAATAATAATTTCAAGAAGTCGCGGAAAAGCTCAATTTTTCGTATTCAACATATGTCAAAATCGCCGGTTAAAGTATATCGTCATTATTTTCAGTTTATTAATCGTTGGTAAAAACTCAATGGCAGTAACATTTAAGTGTAAACCTCCTACCCAGTAGTTCACAGTATACCTTTATTAATAAAAAATTTTTCTCACGCAGGGGGCGGGCTGATACTCATTTCGCCGATTTCTCTGCGTCCCACAGCAATCAACGTGGTGAGAAAGATGGAATAGAGAGTCGTGTTTTCATTCTACTGGAGCAATTATAATTTGCAGTCGCCGTTATGGGAAAACGTCGAGCGGCAACGTTTTGGGGAGAAGAACCATTGTCGCTTATGGAGAAAGTGGGAATTAAGCTCTTTTCCTTAATTCTCATCTGAACAGACGGCCCACGGCTACCTATGGCATTCACGGCATACTTTCTGTTGATATTTACCTCCACAGGGACAACCTTAAAGCGCGTGTACACGTTTCGGTCGTATCATAAAAGCGATCGGTAGAGGACTTCTTAACCTGGAAAGGAATTAAGAGTACTAGTACACACCATACAGCATTTTTTGAGGATGACTCTGCGGAATGGGAGTGACTCAATAGCAGTGCAGTTTGAATTTTGGGTTTATAACCACTAAGAAATACGACCTTTCCCTTAAATGATCGATTCATTCATCAACACCAAGCGCCTCATTGAGACTATACTTTCGCGAGGATTTGTTTCTTCTGTTACTAAGAAATGACCCTGAAGTGAACTGGCAATGTGCATTTCCAGTAAATTTGGTAAAATCAGATATGTGAATCGACCCGCTATGAAACCTCATCTCCGTAGTGAGATATATAATATATATATACACACACACAAAAATATAAATAGACTCACTTTTTTTTAGTTTTCGGTGGCTGCTGAACCACCTTCACCAGACAGGAGGTTAGACGAAACTCGTGTGTTTTTGTGACAAACATCCTCTCACGTGTGTGAACTGACTGCGTTATACATATATATATATATATACATACATAATATTATATAT
>WURS02440846.1:0-14957 GCA_011762765.2 Rhinocypha anisoptera
GTAGATGTTTACTAAGTGAGTTTTTTAATCTACGTCTGCAGTTTTTATATTTTCAAAATAAACTTAATTCAAAGGGCGTTCGGGATCGAGTGTCAGGGTGTCTCACTCAAGTTTTCCTCCCGAAGAAAGCATTCTCCCATACGACCGCCCCCTGAGTTGTTTCTTAAAGGTTGTGGAATGTCTTCTTGCGGGATTCGCAAGTAAATGAGAGATAAGTGGTGAGCACGTATTGGTTACCAAATAAGATTGAAGGAAGAGACCTTTAGCCAATATGATGGGTGAACTAGAGACTCCTATGTGGCAAACCGGTTACTTAATCAGAGATATCAGAGATAGTTTCAGGCTTAACACTGAAATTCTTTCATCTTGAAGAACGGAAGAAAAACACTGCAAATTTACAAATCAAATATTTATTCTCACGACCCGGGTTTCGCCGTGGTTGTCTGATGATGCCTTGCCACGCCGAAACCCGGGTCATGAGAATAAATATTTGATTTGTGAAATTGCAGGGTTTTTCTAATGTTATTCAAAATAAAATAATGGTGATAATCTAGAGACTCCTATCATACGAGTAGACTAAAGAATACTAGTATTTATTCTAGTATTCTTTACTCTCTGCTCCTATATCGATATTTTGGTCAACCGGTGACCAACAACGGGGAGAGAGTGTTTTCGGTGTCTTGAAAAGGATAGTACACAGTTCGAAGTCTGCTGACCTGACCGAAATATTTATTTATTTTTGCAGAAGCCCCCAACCACACTCACACATACAGTACTAAGAGGCCAATTACGCTGGGGAGTATAACAACATTGTTGTAACGAGGACGAAACATACAAATTCATGACCTAGGTTTGAAAATGAAAAAATCCAACTAGCCGGGATTCCAACCCGCGACCTTAGGATTAGCAGACGAGGACGTTACCCCGCCGCCGCCGAGACTGGCAAAATATCTCTGGATCGCTCTTTTATCATCGCTTTTATGATCGCTCATTTATTTAAGGAGCATTAGTACCGTAACGTACTGGTTTGCCTCATTGCAAGGTGTCTCTAGTTCACCCCCTTATATATTGGCTAAAGGTTTCTCGCAGGTGAATGAATAGGTGGCTGGTTCAACGGATTTGAGTTCGGGGGGGGGTTAACCGGTGGATGACGAATGGGGCGTGGTGTAAGGCTCGTGACGCGATCGAATCGAGGGCGAGAATGGAATCCGCAATGTCTGGATGACGATCCTCCGAATATCTCGACAACGACCCTGAGTGAATGAAGCAGGATTATGACGCGCCAACCTCTACCGCCCACCTTTCATCCTTATATCCATCTCATACGTAAACCGAGGGAGTTCCATTTTTCCAGTTCTGCTTCATCGGTGCATTATATATCAATTTTATTTAGTCTAAATCTTGTGAAGAGTTTGACCATAGATTTGTGGGTATCCTCAAGTTAGGATTCTCGACTTTTCAAATTTTAAATCGGGACCAATATTTGGAACAGCTTTTAGCCTCATCTTAAAACGATATTAATCATCAACTATTAACATGTTTGCAAGTGGTGTTGGTCTGATGATTTCCGAATAATAGACCTCTTCGCCCACCTTTGTTTCATTTTATTCAAGGACCGCCGACGAAGAACCCAATGATGTGGAAATCGATTTTTTAAACTAAGTGATTCGGCACATGACTTATTTGTAACATTTTTCTTTGTGTTAAAATTTTGTTTGACTACACTTCACAATTACTGGAATTACTGGAATCACAATTGGTGGAATTGTGGTATTTATTTATGTTATTTTACAGTCCAATTCTTAAAACTCATGAGTAATAGTCTAGTATATTCACGCCTAGCTTTTTAACAGAGCCGTATTAAAATGTCTTAAAAGTAAAATTATACAGGAATATTTGAGATATTATTTTCATCTATAGTTTGTCACGTTGTATCTATGTTTTCCTCGAGAGAGACATAGAAGTTGAACCCAGGTTCGTCAAGGAATTACTCGGTGTTTTTCCTCAAATTTTTATCGACGCCAATCGATTTCAGCATTACCTTGTCTTTTTCAAGGTGGAACTTATTCTTCTAACGTTTTCAAGGTCAGCATATATGAAGACTTTTCTCAATGACAATGGCTTTCTAACAGTGAGTTGGTGAAAATCAACGACAGAATGTGAAAATTACACAACATTTCTTTTGCGAACCATATTGGTCTCGTTCCTTCACGCATGGCAGTGCTAACAATGACTAGGGATATGACCAAATGGTAAATGTAATACGTCTTGTATGGGGAAAATTGAACTTTGTATTTTTCACTATATTTTAAATAAAATCACGACCGGTTTCATTAAACAGTTGACATCATGTTTTTTTATGAAACCGAGAAAATTCAATATCATCCATAATGTGATTTCACCAAGTTGAGCCGAAGTCCATTGAAGTAATGCGTCTTCATAAATAAGCTTTGACAAAAATCATTTTTATTAATTTCCTTTTGTCATTAACAATTGTCAGGGTCGTACTGGAGGAGGGCTGAAGTATTTATTTTTGCGCAATATGTAATTCGACCACCATGTCATACTTTTCAACTTCGAAAAGGGACTTTCTGTGCAACTAAAAAGAAATTTTTCATCTATGGTGGTAGGCACCACGAATTAAATGTTTTACATAGGGCACTGAAACAAATGGTTAGATCTGTTTTTAGCGGTTGAAGATAATCTTCGTAAATTTAGAATTATTTTTTGTGATTTTCTTAGAGCACAAATTATTGTTACAGGATGACACTCGGTTATTGCTATAAACTACTGTTTTATTTGACGATACATATTATAGCATACATCGTTATATTGTCATATGCCAGTGGAATGGTGGAGTTTATTTTATTTAATAGGTTTGCACATCAGTTCCTGCTCCAGTGTTTTCAGACTCCCATTCACTGAGAATTCTCGTTTTCAAAGACTATTTTCAGCATTTAAGCATTCAGCAGTGATTGAAATCGGTGCCATTATAAAACATAAAAAAATTATCCCTCTACATCTACAACATATTCTTGAAGTGTTACCACACTTTTTTTTAACAACACACCGATCAATAATTAACTTGAACATCGCCTTCACATCATTTGAATACTCTTTTTTTCTATAGGAAATGGTTTCCGGCTTTGCTCGGTGGAACCGCTTCACAATTACAAAGACGTTACATTTTTTAAATGGGAAAATGTTTTGTTTCCTGTAATCACTTCTCTTCGTTTTCATATTCGTGTCTTCGTTCGAGCATCGCCGTGATCCGTGGATTAGGGTGAAGGTCGTAAAAGTAACAAAGTGACACAATTCTCGCGTTCTTTGTTTCTATTTTCCGATCTCTCACGCTCCACGAGATTTTGGTCGAGATTCTGACGTCACGCGCGACACGTCCTTTCCAAGGGGAACGGAATTGGGACCGTAAGGAGACTCGGCCTCGGAAGTTAAATTACGTTGGAGTTGATTGTTACGAAAGGGAAAATATTTCGTATGTTTCTCTCGTTGTTGAAATAAGCCGCTGAGAATTAAAATACTGATAAATGAAGAACCACTTCTCCACAAAAAATATACTTAAATGCGTACAACGCGCGTTTCGGCTACTTAGCCATCTTCAGGTACAAGACAAAATTTTACAAGCAAGATTTCTTGTACCTGAAGATGGCTAAGTAGCGTTGTACGCATTAAAGTATATTTTTTTTAGGAAAAGTGCTCGTTCATTATCGTTATAACTTCCTTCAACCACGTCTCGCCTCTAACTGTTAACTTTATTAAAATACCATTAGAAGTAGAGATGGGCGATTTCAGGGAATTAATCGATTCGAATCGTGTTGTGTGAATCAATTCGCTCGAAAAATCGGATCCTCTAAATCGATTCGAATCGCATCATGTGAACCGATTCGAAACGGCATCGTAACCGATTCGGAATCGGAATCCTATGTAGAACGCGATATTTTACGTGTGGAATGTTGATTCTTCCATTCACATTTCCTTTTAAAAATCCATAACAAAGAAAGAAGAGCGCACTTACCTTTTCACAAGCTTGCGGAAAAGTATGTTATTCTTCAATTTTATTATGGAAGTCAGCAACATCCACGGAGTGAAGTCTGAGATCATTAAATTCATTCCTTTAAAAAAAATAAATTCTGAGGCCTTCCGCGCTTGGTACATTTGGTCATATAAGGGAATGATTTTAGGAATCCACGAGCATAATAATCATCTATCTCCGTTTGCGACATCAGAAATATATGACGTAGTATTTGGAAATATTTTACTTTGCCTATTTTCTCTCGGAGTTTAAAGGCACATATTTCAAAAGTAACCTGACCCCGTGTCGGACGGAGACTCTTGATACGAGATCGTTCTCTAGCTAGAGCTAACCCTATCGAGCTCCCAACCGACAGGAAAGAGATAACAGGGGAGTAACGAATACGAAAGTAAAATAACGAAAACAAGTAATTTGTTACTTCCTCCGCCGTTGTATTCGTGTTCTGTCCCGTATTTTCATGGTGGTCGAGAAGAGCCCCTATATGAGACATCCAGTGGAATGCCCAGATTCTTCGGAAGATGTTAATCGGAAACGAAAAATTTGTAGGGTCTTCTCAAATTCGACTTCAATGGACTTCAGAAATTTTATTCGCCGCCATTCGAATTTCGAGTTCTATATGGCCTGGAGTTTATGTCGATTTTTCAGCCACTCCATTATACAGCGTAGTAAATTTTAAATTGTCTTAGACCGAAAACAGGTTGGCATGGCTGTTGCGAGTCAGAAAAACCTGGAAAAGCTTTTCATTTCTTCAAAGTTGCATTAATCAAAAGCCAAACGGTTTCATAGTGTTGTTTCAAGTCTGGTCAGCATTAATATCAGGAGAACAGGCATAAAAGGATGGGAATGGAAGGATAGAAGAAATGAAGGTCGAAGGAGCCTTCAAAAATACCTGCTACGCAAGGAATGTCAAGAACTTCAAACGGTGGTCTGATGCGGTCCTTAGGGCAATTACGGAAAGCGTGACCAGACAAATGAAGTCGATTTTCGGTAGCGAGCATAGCTTAGCAGGGTCTCTCGAGAAAGCTACTTGGATTTTTTATTCTCCTTCATCATTCTTTTGCGAAGCACTCAGAAAACACGTGTGATGATTTGTACTACGTAACTATTTGCCATACTGATTGTTGATGTAACCGTTCAAACCGCCACGTCTAAGCACCTGCGCCAGAACTGAAGAGCATGTAGAATACTAGCGCCAATAAAGTGTTATATTATATATCACCTTGTGAGTTAATTTTTTCGAATTAAAATTTAATGACTCTAAAGGTGATTTGGAGACAATGTTTCCGTAGTAATAACAGTCAATTATCCGTCATTTCACCGAATGAAAAAAAAACCTCCTTATGTGAATGTTTATCGATGAAAGGGAACGCATTTATTTGATCTCAATTAATTTGGTGACGTGTTTATGGAGCATGGAGAATTATCTAGGCTTTATTTCACAGACTGGTCATGGTTCACACTCCCAATCTTTTGAAATTGGATTCTCTCAATTCCGTTTTTGTCTCGTATTCACTTTCTGTTTGCCGCCTCGAATTTCCATATCATTGCCATCTCACCCCACTCATTTTGTTCCCATATCGGTTTGAAAAAGTCTGAACCCTCATCTATTAATAATAAAATATCCAGATCTATGATATATCCTGTAAACCGACTCGAGTCCGTGTGGCAGGGGGTGAGTATTTTTTTTAACACCAGGTATGCGTACCCACGTGAACACATTAAAAGCATTCTCCAAGCATGAAACTACTTCATTGCAGGCATTCGGCAACAGGAGAATATTAATATTATGAGGAAACAATGTCCAATTAGATTTATTTATCATGTTACACACTACGACTTATCCTAGCAAACGCACTCATTTGTACCTATCCTAGCAAACCCCATCGTGTCTGTGATCCTGTTTATATTGATCTCTAATCTTGCGAGGAAAAAATACATTTTAAATCTATCCCTTCTACAATCTATCTCTCTAGTTTTACGTGCGTTATCTGATCTACCGCAGTAGCACCGGGTCTGTAATATATCTTTAACTTCTTCACTGAAATTATCTGCATGAAATATGGAATGCAAATTTAACGTGTACTTTAGCCTATGATCAACGAGTGGTTCCCAACCTAATTCCTCCAATAACATCGTTACACTTGCCACTCTAATCAAAGAGCCTTTCACAAACCTAGCTGCTTTACGTAGGACTCGATCTACTTCCAATACTAAACCTGCCCCATGAGGGTCTCTAAAAGTCGCAGTATATATTCTAGTTGTGGTCTAACAAGTGTTAAAATAACAGCGTCCCAATACGTTTGGCTTCACACCCCTGCTCTTATTCGCTCCCATCATGACATCAGAAATGATGCTCGCAGGTGGTTTCTCGTGATTCAGTTTTACTCCTCGCGGGGAACTCTTCAGCAGGTCTTGGTATCTGCCGGTATCAGCCTCTCGTGCTTCCGCACAGAAGGTACGTTGTTATGATACCATGGTGTGTATCCGCGGTCGTTATTAAATATATGTGACTAGAATAAAATCTTCACAGTGATCGCTTCTCTGACCTTCTCTTTCATTCAGATACGAATATATTTTTGCTCGCCACTTCTTCCGTCATCTCCTCACACCCCTCCCTGCTCTCTCTCTCTTTTTCCACCTCTCCTCCTCTTCTTTCTCGAAATCAACTCGATTCATAATCTGCTAGGGTGTTCGATGATGGCATGGCTTATTCGAGCGATAGCGTAATCCCTTGAGCCTTCCGTCTTATCCTCTGACCTTCTTTTTCCGTAGCTAATGGCCCCACCCTCTCCTTCATTCTCCCACCTCCCTCCCTTTTTCCCCTTCCCCTACTCCTCCACTCCCATTTTTTTATCCTTTCGGATAAAAACACTTAATAGAGAGAGAGATCATTCTCTTGGATGATAGCTGTAATTTTTCCCACGTCCCGTTCCAACCCTCCCCCCCTCCCACGCACCATCCAATCGAGACCACCTTTCTTCTTTATGCATTCTTAATTTGGCGAAAGTTATCCGACAGGCACACTTGTCGCTTGACGACTAAGACACCCGCTGGTGCACTTTTTTAGAGAGAGTTTTGAACTCACCTCGGCCCCTAGGGAATGTTATGCGGAACGCAAACTCTTCTGTCGTGACTCTATTGTACTGACGCAGAGGACACCACCATCTTTGCGGATGAATAATACTTTAAACGACTATGGCAGTCAAAAACTCCGCAATTTTTTTTCCGACGGTGACGCAGGAATCGGGAGGTCATTGCCTCTTCCCCCTTTCAATTTCCACCTCCTGTGTGGGCGTAGAAGTATCTATATACTATCATCTATAGTTATTTTTTTTTAAGTAGGTCAATGGCGAAAATGCATGGAATTGAAGTGAAGCCTAAAACTTAGTCAAATCTTTAGAACACATATACCAGGTAAACTTAGTTCCCTTTAAAAAAAAACTAGGGTTGAGAGAGGGAGGTGTTTCATAATCGGTGTTTTTTCTCCGTAGCAGGGTACTGTTCATTTTGAGTACCAACAAACTGAGTTAAAAATTTAAAATACATTTATCACTTAGTAACATGGTACCCTTTTGACAAACGAATTGGTTACGACTACCATTGTTTAATAATTACCCTAACACAAGGTCATCGGGGGGAACAATTGCTTTCCTGGTTGTCGGCCGACATTAAATTCAGTTGGGTCATCAACCCTGCTTTTCATTAGTACATGTTATATAAGTCTCAGATCGAGTTATTCGAACTTTCCCTCTTTGACGTCCTCATCGCATTTCCATCGATACCGAAATAAATATATTTGGGATTCATTAGAAATTATTTTTATCAGAACACTCTTCACACATGTCCCGCTTGCTAAACATCCTCCTGCTGAAGACGGGGAAGAGCAAAGACGACCATACCTATCTGCAATTGTATCACAACATCATAATTTCAGATGTGTATTCAACTAACCTTTAAAACTGTCCATTAGATTCATAAAGAGTTAAATGCTGGCGATTTAGTATGCAAACGTTCAGAAATTCTTGAAAAGTAGCTTCAGAATTTGGATTATTTGAAGGTGGATGATGTTGAAATGAACTTCAGTGCCTTCATCTAATTGAAAATCACAAATATAATTACACCTCTTGCATTAGTCTGATCTCCTCTTGATTTATTTCGTAATTATACTCCCTTCTTTGACTAACTGATTTGTATCTTAAGTTTTTTGGTTATTTATCTCTTGATAGCCTACCGACAATTTAAATTTGAGGACTCTGAAGATGCTTACATATATTTAGTTACTGTTTTTGTGGTGAATCGTGAAGACACCGACTTAATGATAGACGGCAATGACAAAGGATTAAAATATCACTCTTTTAGTAGATCAGCGTGGGGTCAGGCCGATGTTTTTTTCTAGATTTTCCAGCCTGTCTTTTTTTCCGTTATAGTGTAGAAGATTTCAGGCATGACTGTATGGGATTAAAACCACGGAATTAGGTTTTTGATGGACCCGGAAACTGGGTGATGGGGCTCTCTGGAACTTATTCGAGGGACGGATCCTCAAGGCCGTTTTTTTTATTAGAAATTTTAGCAAAGAAAATATGAAACTGTAGTAATTACGTCCTGATACCAAGGATGTCGCATAAACAATTAATATGGCGAATCAATTACCTCTAGATTTTTTATTTTTGACAACCAAGTTAGGAAAGATAAATAATGACGCTATTTTAATTGTATTAATTTAATATAATTCTAGCTATAAATGTTGTGATAATGTTTCAAGTTCGGCTTTGAAAAGGCGCAAGGATTGGCGCGCACCCGTTCCAGTCTTTTCTTTCATCAATTTCCATAGACGAAATTTGTGGACTGCCCATACTTTTTTCGTTTTTTATGTTTTTCTGTTCTCAATCGAGACTTTCCAAAAGGGAAAAAGATAATTTGTGTTGTCGAAATGGCATAAAGTTACAGCTACAGTTACATAAAGTTACTTTATATGTTATGCCAAATAGAGTTACAAGAACTTTACGTGGTGGAAATCATGCGTGGTATAGAAACAGGTATATATTTTTTTCTTCTTAATCATTTTCCATTATCCCGGGGGCCATTCTGTTAAGTGGTTTTGGCACATATTTTTACGGCCGCATAGCCTTGCTGACGTATAGAAATCAGGAAAATTATATGTTGGCAATTGCATCATATCTACGTTCTGGGATTCGAACCCGCGACCGTTGGGTTAGCCGGCGAGCGCGGACCCACTCGGCCAACCCGGCCGGCAGAAATAATAATAATATTAATAATAATTCAGTTTCTGTAAATATTATTCAAGAATACCTGTATTCCTATTTAACGTGGATTTCAACTTGTTTCCCCAGCCCTTTTTATTTTAGGAATGTCTTTTCAAGAAAGAAGTTATAATTGGAAAATTGCAAGAAAATAGTTAAAAAGGGAAGAAAATTATTTTATTCCTTAGGTTAAGGCGATCATGTCTTTGGAAGATAAAAAATTTCAATTGAGAAAGAACCTTTAATTGAAAACTATAACGTACAAATATATATTTAATAATTAGACGACGAAAAAAATTGCAGTTGAGAAAAACGTTTAATCTAAAACTATGGTACAAATACATACATTTAATAATTTGACGAATACATACACCGTTATGTGTATGCCGATTGTAATTCCTCGGAATTTTCACTTGAGATCGTGTCGGATGAGGTTTATGAAAGCGTCCGCCAGATGGAAGGCGGCGGCAGATATAGCGATGAGACCCGCTCCAAGGCGTAAGTTGGCGCCATTCATTTCTCCATCCGTCCACTCGGTGGCGCTCTCTTCGCCCGGTATCTCCACCGCCAGCTGCCACCAAGACTCCACCATCAGCATCCCGGAGGCGAACATCAGCACGAATGCGATGCTGTCGCTAGTGATTTGCTGGGGAATATGGAAAGTTGAAAACATTTTTTTAGTTCCGAAAAAAGACGTACAAATGGTTTAATTAGTATTTATTGCATTTTTCCATTCTCTCCTATCCACAAATGTACGTCCATGGTGTTTTCAAGGCGTTCCTGGAGTAGGCTATTCGTTGTGAAATTTTAATTATCTCTCTCTGGTGTTCGTGTAAGGATAATAGCTCGTACATAGCGACCGAGATTTCTTCAGTGCGCGATATTTTATTGACACTTTGATATAGGAATGTATATATGGACCATGAATATTGAGCAACCCGGGGGTGTAGAGTATTTATGGCATCCACTGACTCCTTCAAATGTTTTTCTTCGTTCCTCGAAGAAATCGATTGAGACCACTGGAAGAAATTCACAGTCATATTAAACTTTCTATCCACGGCTGAGAAAATATGTCTATCTATTTTATAAGAGCCTATGAATACTTTATTCTGGTATCGATTATGAAACCTGTTGCTAAACTCATCGTGGTAATTCATGTTTGTGCTTAATGTTCTAAATAACAGAAAAAATGGTTTCTGGCGTAACTTTATGGAACTGCTTCATGATTCCTTCAGCGTGTGGCGCCAACATTCTTGACAATGACGTTACACGCCGAAACCTGGGTTGTCATTAAAATTATTTATGTGGAATTACAGTGTTTTGTGTCTTGGAGTTCTAAATGACGTTAGTTTCATAACCACGAGTGGATTTTACTATTTTGTCATTTCTTCAGTTACTTCAACACCTTTATGGAACCCTTATTAAGATAATGCTTTTTTTCTTAATTCTCATGACACCTGTTGATGACATTTGAGTACTCAACTGTCTGTGACTTTTTTTTAGTTACCATACTTTTGTAGCATCTCTGCGAATCAATTTGTTTGATGCTTGATTGGACCATCTGTGACGTTTGATTTCATACCTAAGACAAATTTTCATTACAAAATTAATTGACGTGGCAGTTAAAATAATTTTATGGTGAAAGTTGCATTTGTTTTGTGTCACGAGAATTTAGATACCTTTCCGAATGAATATCTTTGATACAGATAACAACATTGAAAAACTTGGTTTCTTAAAGGCCCCTTGAAATAAAGATTGATTCTTAAGGTTTCTCGTGTAATCAATGGGACATTTTGTATTAACTTATTTTTAATTAATCTATTTTTTAAGCCATAGACTGATGGGACAAAGTGCTGAGTATCTTACTTTGAAGGGGAAAGGGGTGGGCGGGAAAGAACATTAGCTTGATAAAGAGTTTGTTCGTCTTAAAATAAAACTGTTAAGGTCATGCATACCGTGAATGAGAGAACAAATGGTAGCAAGATTTCAGAGGGATTAGGCACGCTTTCTATCCAACACTATTCAATATATTATACTTAAAAGAAGTTATTGGAAAATTGTGTGGGCGAGATACTCTTATTGAGAAAAGGATAACATTTGGAGATTGCATGGTAAGTCACACGGAAAGTAAACAAATTTTATTCAAACTTTTGAAGATTTTGACTAATGCTTATGCAAATTATGGTATGAGAATTAACTATAGTACAACAAAAGTCGTAAGTAATTGAGTTACACATGTAGCTAGGAAGGACTTCGATAAGCAGAGAATTCTATTGCGGACAATGCCTGTGGCAGAAACGCTTACTAGAATATGCTCTGGAGGGAGTAAAGCAGTGGCTGAGAGGACGTGGTCGACATCTAGGTCGGCGGAAGATATGAATGCATGTAAAGTTTAGTCGAAAATCGGGGGGGCTTATGCCTAGGGATAGGAAACTAATCATCATATTTTAAATTGCTTACGACATTATAAATTTTGACCTGCTACATATTTACGTTCATTAAAATCTTGGGTTGGAGTGGAGAATTGTGTGCCCTTAAAATGGAGACTTCCTTCGTATTGGACGTTTAGGATGGCATTTTCATCTTTATAGTGACTACTGAATTGGCGTGGAAAAAATAAATTAAAAATATGAGCCGCGAAATGTACTTTTTCTCGAATCGATGAAGAATTGGCAACTTTGCATAATTCGATGGTGAACGGGGTGGAACTGCCGACAACTTTGTAGTTATTAAAACGGAGAAAGAAACAAATAAAGTACCGGATGCACACCTGCTATTTCTTGAAATCAGATTTTCATTTAGAGTGGTAAAATAGCCGAGTGATCTACTGCTACCGATTACTCAAAAAAGGGAAATCTTCAAAGAGCAGACTGCCGACTAGTTGAGTTGGAACGGCTACTGCAGTTGAAAGTTTTATATTACCCAATCGTAAATTCATAATGGGGAAAAAATTCTCTCCACGGCCATTGATAAAATCTCAAAATTAACTTATTCTGCGAAATTATTTTGTATACTTTATATAGGTCTACTACAATTGGAGTACTTTTTCATCCAGTGGTATGACACTTTTCCTTACTTCAAACGTAATTTAGACCAAAATCAATGCTGTATATAAATCCCTGAACTCTGATCCGTGTATTGCAAATCACTTCTTAGTGAAATAGACCTCTTGTAATGTCAGATTATTTTTTCCATGGAAATTGCATTTGTATTGCCAATGAATCAGTTACTATTTTTTTAACGGATGAAGTTGCGTCACAGTGAAATACTTGTACAATCATACTCTGCGGAAAAAATCGCATGAAGTCTTTTATTTTTATTTTAGCCAAATGTGGATTCAAGTTGTAAAGGGTTGATGATTGCTGAATTGTCTCCCTTATTTCCCGCCGATATTTCAGACTATGCAATTTGGCAGTCACTTGGAGTAAAGGCACTCTTCCATTCCTGATGATGCCTATTTCCGCTGAAAATTATAATCTTTTTTCTTTTCCTTATTCCTCATATCAGTATTAATATTACACACATCTCTCGATATTACGTTAGTATCTCACATACTGCGGTGAAATTAACTGAATCCAAGTCTTGAATTCTTTGGAAAAGTAAAAACACTTGGTTTAGTTCCACAGGATTGTATTCTTGGTTATTTTATCAATCTTACATAGAAAATTCCTTACTGAGTTGTTTAAATAACAATTATTTTTGGAAGTTATTAAAAACAAGAGACGAAAGTACCGAATGTGAATATTCTGTTTTTTTAAATTAAACTTTCACGAAGAGTGGTGTAACAGTATTGTGAACTGCTGCCGATTACTTCAAAAAGGGAAATAATAACCTAATTTCGTTTTTTCTAATCAATATTTTTAGGTTTTTTAGTACGACACTTGTAGAGTGTAATTCGGTAATATAATCCCATATTCTTGATCCCCTAAGTTTTATTCCATTGGAATATATGCATATGGTACATATTTCTGTGCTTTTTCATCGTGTTCATTTTCTCACGTTTTTGCACTGGGGATTGATACTCTTCCTAAGTAGATTATTTTTCTCTCTTTATCATTTCTCTGTCCCAAAATATCATGGCATTCGTATTTTTTATTTATGGATTGGGTTAGTGTTTGTATGTAAAATGAGTGGAATTTGAACGCCTTTTCTTTATTTCTTTAGTACGAACCTTGACGCTTGACCTAATGACCCTTGGTGCTGTCGTCTTATCCCGAAAAAAGGCTGCATTTAAATAAAGTCATTATATTTTTCTGTCTCCTTTACATAATTTATATATTATCACCTGAAATTCGTGATCTCTAAATACATACGTACTTAACGGTATTTTTTTAACATTTTAGTTTTTGCAACTTACTGAACAGCCAACAAGAACCCTTCTGTTTTAGAAAAATGTTTATAGCTATAAAGCTTATATTTGCACGCATTTGAAATTAGTTTATTCTCAATCAAAACGCGTACCCCTTTTCCTGGCCAAAAATCATCTTTTCAAAGGACGAGTTTTTGTGGCGAATTCAGTGTTTTTGGTGGGGAAGGCATGGTAGAGTGGATAGAGGCCAAGGCATTATGACATTGTAGATGGAGGTTGGGAATGGTAAAATGTGAGGAGTTGGATAAGTCGTTCAAGTTAAGTATGGCGGGAGCGAGGAAGGGGAGGGAAGTTCTGTGTTTGTATTTCTTGCACGTGAGTCAGGCTGAGAAGAAAGAGGAGAGGAGTGAGTAAATGCAACTTCGTCGCTGAAGTGTGAACTTAATCAACTAGCGCTCAAACGATCTCCATTCCTATTTTGTTTTAAATCATAATTGATTGGCGGGGAGGGATTTGGATGTTCTCAACTGTTTAGTGAGTTTTTGGGGGAGAGTCCTAAAGATGAAGAGAAACTCTCCGTGTCGGCATTGACGGATGGTCAACAGTCTCATCCGAAGGACGGAGCACTTACATCAATGGCGAGACTGTTTCGATGCTTCAATGCCAGACTCCCCGCCGTCCTTCAAGGAACTAGCTTGCACCGATTTTGCCTATCACCTGCTGTGGTTCACTGCCTTTATTTTCAGCATTTTTTCACCTCTAACTACTCATTTTCACCCTACTTCCTCGGGAAGCTTGTGGTCAGAATTCATAACTCACACCATATGTTTTGTTTCAACATAAGTGGTGATATGTAGCTCATTGGGCCGTTAAGTCGTAAGATAACACAATTTTTGCAGACTACATTATTACACAGTGTATGCCCTTGTACACTCAATCATTCGTGCTCTCTCGCAGGCATAGTCTTGTGGTTGAAACTGTAGCATTCAACAGCCAAGGTGGTTTTCATCCGTCCTCTTCATTTCAATATGTGAGGCACATCCCATTTCGTCATCCTAACTTTTGAATGTCAAGTTTCCGTTCGATCTCTTGAGTTTTTAACTAAAATTTGTTCTTCCAGTGTATTTTGTATAAAGTGGTCGTGCCTGAGTAAGTATCCAGTGAGATTCACTTTCATGTCTTAATCATTTCTAATAATTTGCCATCTGTCTCAACTTAATTTACACGTAGCGACCAACGGAGCAGTGTTACAAGTATAATGGAAAAGTTAGGTTGGGAAACACTCACTGAGCGAAGGTTGAAGTACAGGTTAAATCTTTTAGGCAGATTTCAGGAG
>WURS02440877.1:0-14952 GCA_011762765.2 Rhinocypha anisoptera
TTGGGTAAGCGGGGTAGGGGTAGGAAGAGAATAGGGATTTTGGACAGAATGATAGGGGGTAGGAAGTATGCAGATTTCAAGAGGGATTAAAGTTAGATGTTACGTGGCCAACCTATGCTATTGCTCATCAAAAACCTACCTTAACCGGAAGATTACCCTTCATCGTTCAAAACTTAGATTTTACAACAATTTTGATCTCTCGATAACCCTCTCTGCTCTTCTAGTTTGTAATCATGGTATTTAGATTTAGATTGAGAGAAAACTGCAAACTTACATTTAAACCAGTTCATTCGTGTTAACTTTAGGAACTATGTAGCATATCCTGCGAGTCATCACATGAACGAGTGAAATGATTTTTTTTTAAGGTTATCAGTATTTAGTAATACTAAGTGAATCATGGATTGATTTTTACGAAGCAAAAAGAGTAGAAAAATCATATAACGCAAGTTGGTGGTTTGGAGGGCCCTCGCTTGATAACCAAATGGTAACGGGTTCGAAACTCGTCTCGGGCATGGGTGTTGTGTTCGTAAGATTAAGTTTCTCTTAAAATTTTACGTTGGGCTAAGTTGAAATGGCCGTCGAGGCAACCGAAATATGAAAATAATAGAATATGTGTAATTATGACTTATATGTTAACGTTCTCCACATCAATCAAGTCTAAACGACGCAATGGTTTACAACACGTTTGATTCTCATAGTACCCGCTCTGTAGCCCCTATATTTATATTGTAGTTTCACTAGTTGAAACATATTTTTAGAGGCTCGTCGGAGCCTAAACTCCCTTCTCCCATCCCATTCCCATCCTATAATAGTCTTCCTCCTGGTCTGAAGAGCCTAATAGCTAAAACAGACTTGAAAGAACACGTTGAAATACCCTCATTCATAGGCAGCCGGGTTAGCTGGGTGGGCAGGGCTCTCGCCGGCTAACCCAAAGTTCACGGGTTCGAATCCCGCCCACAGTATGGGTGTTGTGTTTGTCTCAAACTGATTTCCCTGAATGGTTGACATCACCAAGATCTTTTGACCGTAAAAATATTCGCCAAAAAAATAAATAACAAAGCGATCCCAGATTAAAACTTGAAAAAATTTAGGACCAAAAAAAACGCTCAATAAGTTTTTGTGGGAAGATTCCTTTCCCTTAGTTGCGTTTAAATTTCCACCAAATAGCCTAGAAAATGTACCCATGGAATCTGGTATCCAAAGTCTTGTGAGTCCTCCCCCTCAGTATTTCCGGCTATTTCAAAAATATTAGTCGTACTCCCACAGCTCTTTAAGATTACATGAGCATTTGAATCTGTCATTACAATTATTTCACGTAATCCGAAGGGTACTATACACACCTATAGAATGGAGCATGAATGATTCTCGTGAAATACTGTTTTGATAAACCCCAAACCTGGTATACAAGATTTAAAAAAACTTAATTTTTGCATTTTCATATTGTCTTAACATCCATCTTCTGGGCTGTTCTGACTTGACTTGTTTGGCGACTGATTCAATTAATCATGGATAGAATATGTGCAGGAAGTGAAGAAAAAATTTCTGTCCTTTCATTCGTGGAGATGAATATTCGAAATGTTTTTCTTTCCCAAAATTCATTTATTTTATTTCTGACTTTTGTGTCCGGAAAATCGATTCATTCCGGAAGCGGGCGGTAGGAATTAGCCTATGAATTCTAACATATTTGTAATTCAAGTTCTGTACCTATTTTACTGCGGTATTTTCCTCTTATGATGGCAGAATTAGCGACGTGTTGGCTTTATGCACGGCTGTTCTCTTGCCAAAAATGTAAATATAACACTTACAATGCGCAAAGCATTTAATGTAAATGCCTCGCCAATCTCATTTTAGCGTCGTGGTTCTTGTGACTGGTCCATCGAAATAATAATTGGGCCGTTTCCTATTATCCCTTCAGCATTATCTATGAGTACAAGTTAATTATGCACAGCGAGGTGTTTATAATTATGGCCGAATTAGATACAGACGTACTGCCTCCATACTACTAATTAAAAATTCCTCGAATATTTCGACAAAATTATTAGTGAATCCCTTAATAATTAATGGCAATTATATAGTACTCTATATAATTATATATTTTTACATACATATATATCATAACATATTTTTTGTAAATTTGTATGTCACAGAGCCACGAAAAACGTATGAGAACCCTATAGGACAAAATTTAATTCAGCACCCACCGTTAGAAACTGAATTTTTAAAGATGATTTCATGATGGTGTCCTTTATGGTGACATGGGCCCTATAAACCATTTTTATCACCGTTATCATTATTCCTACTTACCACTCTCAATTTGGCATTTTTTATTTGAAACGTGGGAGGAGATGGAGAAATAAATATGTCAAATTATAGGTAATCCTGATTAGAAATGATATTAACTCCTCAGTCACATTTTAAACGGAATATGTATTGAAAATTGTCTTAAAAAGTGTTATTGTACATGCTTTACACCAAAATGAACGAGTCATCAGTTCAAATATGTAAATGAGGAAGGCACGCATTGTTTGTGAAGAGAAAGATGCCGTTGCCTAGCTCCCGCGCCTCAGGAAGATAGAGCATGGTCGTCGATGCCTTCGATTGAGTCTCAATAAATAACAGTAATCCAGGGAACGTGTCTGACTTCTGATTGGCTCAGTCGGACGTTTGCAGTTCCCCACTATGTCGTGTGGGGGAACGTTGCCTGATCACTTCCCTCCTCAACTCCCTCTTGTCGCCGCCTCGCTTCTAATCACTCCATCTATCCAATATTTCCATCAGAAAAGGACTGTGTTTGTCCGCTGTAATAGGAACGCGTATAATTTGACTTCCATGACCCTGCGGGGGCATCTGACGAGCAGTGGTGATCATGGCTATGTGTGTTTCAACATGTTGGTGAAGTCCATCGCGAATGCGTCATTTCTAAAATTTGATCACTTGGAGACAAGTGGTCCTGAAATGACTAATCTATTCGCAGTTAGGATGATATTTTATTGTAAACTTCTCACAGTACTATGCACAAGGATTGTAGGAATTTCAGAAATGGTATCATCGCTTAATTTTTCTCGTTTAAGGCATCCAAATGTACTGGAAAGATGACTGGTTGTTACGGGAGATGAGTTTTTTGTATGAATACTAGAATGGAAGACGAGAAACAAATCCTCGCTTTCTTTTTAAAAGGAGCTTTTTTAGTAGCGCACAGTTTAAGTCCCATCCCAATGATTGGTAGATAGAGCGGAAAAATTCGACATCATCCGCGTAAATAAACGTCATTGTAATAGACATCCAACGGAAATAGTTTGTTTTTCCGTTGAATACTTCATGAAAATTTTTTATGAGGTGCATAATTGAATCTTTTTGCAATAAGTCCTTGAAAAGGGCATAAATAAAATATAAATATTGATTAGGTAATTTTCAAATAAATGAAATTTTTTTACGGTTTATACATTCTTTTTTTGCGAGAAACGAATCACAATAACATAAGAAATGAAAAATTTTAAAGATTAAAAGAGGGGTATCTAATATGTTTGAAACCTTTAAATTTAATGATCGTCATTCTCTTTTCGTGGACTTTTTAGCTACACTAGATTACTGTTCAGCTAAATTTTATATATTAATGAAGGTTATGAATTTAAAAAAATTCTCCTAATAATTAGCAGAAAATTAGCTAATAATTCTGAGGAAGAATACTTAAGAGAACCTTTAGTTTTAATAATTTCAATAAAAAAATTCATCCAAAACAATGCGTTTACGTAATAATTTTTTGAGGAGCTTATCAATTGGTGGTCGATTATAACGTGCATTTGCACGCAGTTAAATTTTACCTTCTCAGAGAGGGTTCATTCCGTCGCAAAGGAATTTTCTTTTTGTGACCTTTCTGACGAATTCGTGGTCAGAATTGATTGATTTCCTTATTGCCTTGCATACATTTTATTAATAGCCATGAATACTTTTGGCGGGTGCCGTCTGAACTCCTGATTCGTATCCCCTCGATCTACTGTTTCGCCAAGTCTTTGATTGTAAACTCGTCTAAAATCTACGACTACGCCACTTCCCTTAATGAAGTTCGCCGTGCTCATCTGCTGCTGCCTTTCCTCCTCCGGGCACATTTCTCTCTTCGCCACAAATGGATGCCCTTTCCGACTTAAATCTCTACTTCCCAACTTGATCAGCGAGGAGTGTAGGCGATAAGTTTCTGTACGCCCACTCACCCCCGACTGTGCGAATGCACTTATTGCTGTTGAGATTTACTACTTTGCCTCATAGTACGATTTACCTAAATGCGCTCAAGAAACAAGCCTTGTAATGAACATTCTTCAGTTTAGAGTTAGAAATTCAAGATTTAGATAAACACAAGGGTTGCGACGGGCCGTACTTCTTGTGAAAAGTATTTTTTTGAACATCGAATTCAGTATCCTCAGCGTCAGGTGGAACGGCATGCCCTAATGTATAAATTTCTCCGTCTTCTTCGGTTTAGTTCATGAATGTAAAAACGAGGTTTCTCATTTTACCTGCATTATGTCTCTGGACAGATAAACCATTATAAAAGATTTGAAAGGAAACACTTAAATTTCACATAAAATTATGCTTTGAAAACATACTTCTATGTGGAATTGCAGTGTCTCCTTTCAAACATTTCATAATGGCAGAATTCTACGAAGTCAAGCCTGAAACGATTTCCAGCAAAACCCATTATTTAACCATTCGTCATTAGAAAGTCTTATGGGAAGCTAGGAGATTGAAAACGAAACGAAATGCATTTCTCCCTCTGAATCTGTAATTTATATCGCCTCTTGGACGTTAGTTAGTTAAGTGGTAAATCCTCTGACGCCTCTTTACATCAGGTCCATTTTCAGTTACTTATGATATCTGGCCATAAATTTGAACGGCGGTGCCTTTTATCTACTTTATCATCAAGTTTTTTCACCCGTCACTGCTTCCCAGTCATTTCAATCAGCGGGGGTGAAACGAAAAAACTATTCAGAAATTATTCGGCACGGAGGTACGTATGTGAAGCTCTTTACTTTTTCTATGGGGCACATTAGCGCAGGGTAATTTATTGATCTAGGTTCGAAAATCATGCCTTTTTCCTTTCTTCCTTACCATTTATTTTGACTGGGCACCCCATCCCATAAATGTGCATGTCCGCACAGGAAATATACACACGGATTAGGGTAAGGGGTTTATGATATCCATTGCCATTTTACACGAGAACATATTCCATCTAAGATTTTTTGGTATCGAAGTCGAATTTCCTCAAATGGAGGCATTCCTCGAAAGTTACCATGACAGTCGTTGCGATGGGGTCCATTCGCCTCACGGAACACATTCCAATCTTGTTTTGGGACCAATTAGGACGCGGCTACCATAGCGACACGCAGTCGAGCTGCGGAGAACTTCAAACTGGCAATGCCAGTGAATTGAGACTGCTTCGATCTCGGATTCGAGTTTATTTGACCTAACTAGAGGAAATGTTCGAAACCATTTTCAAGGTTTCACTGTAAGCAAGGGCGTCAGCTTCGAAGAAATCGAGGATCTAGGAATAAGCTAGAAAGATTAAGAATCAATTCGGCCTATCAGGAAACTTAGGTGGGGCTATGTCAATATAGTTTACGACCTCAGGCTTCACTTCGTGAAAGTTATGAATATATGTAGTTGAAATAAATGTATATCGTACTTTTCCACATCATTTCCTGATAAAAATCCTACGGAAAAGTACGACATACATTTATTTCAATTAGGGGTTATGTCACATACGCCTTACACTCTTCTAGACACAATCATATATTTTGGCAGTCCAGCATTCTTTAATATGATATCAAACATACGTTGTCTCAGGTGTAACTGGTGGAATTTGCTAAGCATATTGATGAGAAGAAAACACACGTAACACTTAATGTAATTTCACAGAAAAGATTTTATTACCAATACGACCTAGGTTTCGACGTTGGAGGTCGTCATCAGGTGACGGTGATGACCACCAACGTCAGCCTGATGATGAAGTCCAACGTCGAAACCTAGATAGGGTCGATAATAAAATCTTTTTTCTGATTTTCAAATTCTTTTCAGTAACAAGCAGTTGTAGTTAAGATTAAGCTTCTTTTTCATTGGTTCTCCATTTTTGTTTTTCTTTTGTATCTTGTCATCATACATTTGTTTAGGGGACAGCTCTCCCGCCTTTTACCTCCCCCTCCCCCCTGACGAATCATATGCTATATGCTAGCTTACGTCCTATGCTATGTTTCCTTCAAATAATTTGCAAAAATTGACGCTTACATGTAATCCGTAGAAAGTGGCAATTAAAAATGTAAAATTAACCCCCAAGAACACCCGTATTTCTTTGTGCATTCGAGAAAATGTGTGTGCGACACAAAGCTATGCATTTTGTAGACCAATCTCCCTGGATGGTGCTGACTGAACTGTCCGCTCTCCTCGATTCGTTTTGTGTCATCCTCCCTTCCATCTTTTTCTACGTGTATCCAGCTTCTACATTCACCCTGGCTAAAAAGGGGAAAAGCTTCTCTCAGGCATGAAACCGGAATAAAAATACATGTCCGACTTTCGTCCCTTCATCCCTCCCGTAAACGGACCCTTCCTTCTCCCCTCTTGTAAGGCTGTTTTAGGGCATGGTGGAATGGGCCCTTTCGTTCTCGTCCGCGGGTGTTCATTTTAATGTCCGCATGTTAACAACCGAGGCGATTATGGGGGAGGAAGGAGGATGGAGTGGGGGGGGGGGGGCGACTGCCCTGTTACACGTACTTCCTCGTGTCTCTCTCTCTTTCTTTTTGAGAATAATACGAGTATGTGCCTAGCGTAACGCACAAGAATCGTCTCAAGTCGTGCATAGTACTAGTCTCGTGGTTTAGTAGACATCCATCCACTCTCCCGTGGAATATCGCGGTGACACCCCCCTTCCTCCCGTGTCACTCCCTTCCACCGAATGTTAACGTCTCCAACTGCTGTGTTCAAAGAATCTTTATTCATATTAATATTGCTTCGTCTTGTTTTGCTGCTAATGGTCATTCCTTGTTTTCGAACAATGATAATATCAGCGCCGTTATAAAAAAAACTATGTTTTCCGCTGCTTTCAGTTGTATCCTGGGTTAACTTAAGTGCTAAAATAAAATAATATAGTTCTTGAACTACGATTTTCTTACGTTTTAACGGTCTCACTGAAGGCGTCCGAAAACTACTAAAGAATGGTTAGTAATTTAATTGAAAACAATTGTGTATTCATACGTAACACGTAACACAACCTGTGATTCCACAGAAAAGATTTTATTATCAATACAATCTAGGTTTTCGAACGATAGCTGTCGGAAGAATTTGCAATAAAGGTGTAGCAGCTTAGTGCAGACTATTTTTTCTCTGCTATGGTTTTTATAAAATTGAATCTAACAACAAAATAATGGCACAATGTTTGACTCCAATAGCAGGGCAATGGCGCGGCTATTACCATGTCGACTGCATTCATATGGATGTGCGACTTTGAAAGACTAGTGAAAAATGTCATTCTCACTGAATAAGAATTCATTACATGCAGTAGGATAGAAAAGTACATATCTAAAGTAACCCAACAAAGTGAGCGGTGCCACTTTTCGCTCCCTCAGGAGAATAACGCTTCTCTGTTTCTATATGATTCACTCTGGCCTATTCCATTCAGCATTGAACTAAGAATCCACCGCCTTCGTATTAGAATTTCCATTGTGACAGTCTTGACCAGATAATTATATAGAAATATAAAACATTAAATGGGACACTTTTCTATCCAATAGTACAGTCTGGTAGTCAGAGGGTAATTTCTATTGCCTCATTCAGGAACACTTTCCTCTGATTATTCTCCTGGCTGATTTCCAGATTGTAAAATAACTAAGGTTCATTTTGGTACAATTTCGTCACGATTACAGTCACTTACGTAGGGTAGTACTATCGTGTGACGTGCATTGAAGCATTTTCTCCTTTTTAGTTGCATTTCTTTTAATTGTCGACCTCCTAATGGGATTTTTTTCCAGTCTCATTTGAATGATATTTTCAGTACGCGGACTACAAAAAAATTTTCTTTTACTCGCCACGTAAAATCCATCCGCCAGTGGATTGTCGATGCCGTGACATATTTTAATTGAAGGTGACATTGGCATTGACGTGTCCGCGTGACTCGTTCTTTTTTTTCAATTTTCTCCTTGACTCTCTCGTCGAGAGCGGAAATCGCATTCGTGGTGGAGTGCTTTCTCTGCTGCGTCATTCCCTCACCGCCATAATGTGCGAAAAGGCAATCTCTTCTTTCACGCCGTTCGAGCAGAGTGACGTCAACAGTAAATAAAGCCAAAATCCGCTTTCGTAACGCGGTGTGTGTGTGAATGTGTGTGTGTGGAGGGTTGGGGGGAGAGTTAAATAAATGGCCGCGAAGGTTGAATGTTTAGATTTCCTCATCGGTTATGCACGCGGCTTAATGTCACCGTCACATGACTCTCCAATATGGAGACCGTCCGCGCCTTGGAACTTTCAGGCCGGCGTTCGATGTCATTGCTCTCATCTCGCTGGAAAATATAAGGAAAGGTGAGGCGCCTATGTCCCGCCTTTCGGTCTTTTCCAAATTGTAACCCACCTTCTCAAAGTGATATTTAGAAAAGAACAATTTAATCTTTCCATGAGGTGAGCCCTTGGGGCGTTCCTTTTGTTTCACCCTACATTCACCTAACTGGGTTACTGAAGAGGAGTTCTATTTTGCTTTATTCCACATTAATAGCCCACATATTACAATTGTGGTGGAATATCTTCCGGTAATGAATTTCTTCCATCTCAAAATTTCTTGCTCGTAGACATTCTTGATTACAGTGAGTCATAATATCACGAGCACATCCGTACCCACGGATGAGTATTACCGAATTTCATTCTCTACGTTTCGTCGCTTCAACTAAGATGGTGGATGTTAAGTATGGATATTTGATATGCTATATAACAATAATCTCTACAATATCTAGCAAATAAATATGTATTTTTTTATTTTTGAGACGGAATAGATTACGATTAACACAATTTATGTTTTATTTTTTCATAGGTTTGAGATTGTTTGAATCGCGAGTGTTGCAGAATTCGGAAACACATAAACCTCTTTCGAAATCCAGGGTATACCAAATACCTTAAACATGATCAATACTTTCACTGGTGGTGACAATTATTTTTACCAAATTTATGACTTACGGGGATATAAAGCCTTCATTTATTGTAGTAAATTTGGAAATATTAAATTAACAATAATAAGCTTACCTTAGCCGAAACCTAGTCATAACGCCCTTCACTTGTTCGTGAACAATAATGGGATATATATATAAATATATATATATATACACACATCTATGAAATACGTGGTCTCAGGTGTAAAGTCGTGGGATATCTTTTACAGTTGGAGACTTAAGAAAACCAGAAGCTTGGCAATTTCCAAATCTATTTATATTTTTCTTACCACTATAATTTCTTTGCAAATCCCTGTTGAAAATGTGATTTTAAAACTGTAATTGTTCCATAGATTAAATTGTAAGAGAGGAAAATTAGGTCCTAATTTCGCCTGAATAATTAAAACAACATTTTATTATTATTATTATTCATGTCGCTATTTAACGAAACCACAGTCGGAAGAAAATAAAAAGAGAAATTTGCCAAGCTTGTGATTTTCTCGTTTCTCCAAGTTGGAAAAAGTAAAATAACTCTTAACAACTTATGGTAAAAATATCTCTGGAGGACGCAGGAACACGTCAATTTATAGTACATGGTGTAAATAAATTCACGCTGGAAAGACATTATTGGTATTTCGTATATATTGATCTAGTCTGGACCTCAGAGCATTTGAATGTAGAAGAATGGGGCCGAGAGAGAAATGTTGTTCCCTTCGCCACTCTATTCCCTTTAATCTTCCTTGCCTTAAGCGCATGTGTGGTGATTTGGCGTAAGGCACTGCTCCCTAAATATCCCATCTCCATAAATCCTAGTCACTTGACAAAAGTTTGGAAGTAATTATCCAGCTCAGATATGAGGAATGACGACGATTCTCTTGAGAGATGGCCAGGATCCCCAGTCCCTTCCTTCCTGCTCTTATTTGATTGCGCGACGTCTCTCTTGTCTGTTGTGCAAGCAATTCAGGGAAAGGCTCTTCATGTGTCCCCATGTCTTATCCACATCCACCGGGACAAATCACCTTTCAACTCAAATTTGACGGACCCGAGTTCTCCACGAAGTCTAGTCTCTTTGTTGCAGAGTGATTCGAAATCAAGCCTGATTCATCTGCACTGCAGCAGATGTATTTAATCACTGCCGTGAGTTGTTTGAGTATATCTGCATATTGCGCTTCTTTCACTGCAGCCCACCCAGATTTCAATTTGAGATGGTTAACATCCACTCCATTCCAGTATCTTAACCCTCCTCCAGGTCGATGAGGACGGAAATGTTTACTTGTATTTGTTTCATCTTCTCATTCATTCGAAATTCCTTTGGCATAACCTCACACTTCGTGTGTATTTTGACCTTTCTTCCAATTTCTTCCTCGGGAGTTCTTTCCTTACGCCTCTTGTTGACTTTTAAGGATGCTCAGTATTTTTTGTCGTTTTTTTATTACATTATGCAATTGTTCTTAATGAAATCATTCATTTACATCATTATTCTGATTTATTATTAGAGAGCTTAATTTATTCTCAGATTCTTTGAATTTTTACTAGTTGACGTATTTCGTAGGTTAGTGTGTACTAAGATAATATTTTCTATTCTTCTTACAAGCCTGTTTTAGTTTGAAATTACCCCCCTCCAAATTCCCTTTGCTTTGCTATTAGCTTATGTCCTCAATTCAAAATCCCTTCTTCCACAACCACCTCCTCTATTTTGTTCATTTATGCCTTAGTGCAAAAAGGTTTTCAGAATTCGCTCTTGCCACTTAATTTTTTTCGTGTTTATTGTCCATTGTCAGAGGGCATAGCCTTTTGAGTAATGTTTTTGTGAGTGACGGCTACTCTAAGGTGACTCAGCTTTCCGCTGTACTTCAAAGCATTCCCATTTGCTTGAATAAGTGCCTCGTCTTACTTAGCCGCCATAAAATTATTCTCATTTACATTTCAATTTTCGTCTAATTTTCCTTTTGAACAGTTTATTTCTCTTTACTTCATTGCGTTTTTGTGAGTTCTTATTCTGTCAATAGTCTTACATATCAATGACGTCCTTGCCCCCCTCTTATGAGTTTTTCTTTTTTTCTTTCCAGGATTTTAATATTCCACTTTATTTAACGTCGACATATGCTGCTTTAGTAAACGATATAAGTCTCATATTCTTCCTAAAATTCAGTTTGGGGCCTGTATTCTTGAGTTAATGACTAAAAGTTTATCGTAGTCAAACTTATGATCATTATTCTTTTTTTTTTAATCTTAAAAAATTCGTTCTCATCCTCGAACTTCGGGTAATGATGCCTGACATTTTTATTTTTAATTTTCGGTTCGTCTCCTAATTTCAGTTGATCTTATACACTTGACAATTATCTTACGTCTCACTTCATATAAAAAAATTTAGGAATTTTGTCATAGTATAATTTTTTATCTTATTGTGTGTGCGTGTGTATATATATACACACACACACGCTATATAACAAATATAGCGGAGAACAGAAATATAAATAAAAAGAACACTCGCGAAATAAGAACCGAACGAGCTACGAACCGAAACGTTCTATCTAATTCGTATGAGTGTTCTTTTTATTTGTGCCTCTTTTCTCCACTATATTTGTTTTATATGTAAAATGCGCTTTGCCGCCACCAAAATTTTTCAAGTGCATATATATATATATATATACACACACACATATATAAATATACATATGCATATACAATATTTATATGCATATATATATTTATAGCATAGTATTATTTAATAATCAGAACAGTTAACCTCAAAATTCTTAGATTATTTTTTATTTCACAAACGTGTAGGAATCTTAATAGAGGGGAACGGAAGGCAATGGATCGGTCAGAAGTTAAATAGGCTAATATTCTGTATTCCCTTTATTTCTCTTCCATTTCGTCATCACGTTCGTTGGAATATTAAGACTTGTCCGATAAAACCGACGGACTAGTGGCTACCTTTTTAACTTTGACGTTGTTTCACACAGAGGACCGTTTATCTTCCCTTCATCTCCTTTAATTACCAAAGAAAAAACCTACCGCTGCGCAGCCCTGTGAATTATTCCGGGGAATGTTCTTTTTGGGTAGATTTAGATATCCAAAAATATTTTGTTTACTTTTTTACGAGCACCCCTGAGCCGGATTATTTTTCCTGTTCGGGCGGAAGGAATAGGCGGAGGCGATCCCTCACCCGGTGCGGACAATATTCCCTTTTCCTTTCGCTTCTCGTGGGAAGTGTGGGAGTTGTTATTTCAAGCAGGTGGGGCCCTGGCTGTCGGAGCGTGGAACTCCCTCCCGCTCCGTAATCATGTGCCAAGCAGTATGTAAACTTGTACGCCCTCGCATCCACGCTGCAATATACTTCACGCTCTCCCATAATGCATGAAGAGGTGTTGGGTTGTTTGATAAAGGTCCGACTTTTGGGTTCCGATCACGTTTTGCATCTCCTTGCCTTCGCGTTTGTGACTCCCGGAACGCCAGTCGGAAGTGGATCGTGCCAATACACGTGCCCCCTTCCACCCCTCTCCCTGTTTATTTTTTTTCCTCGCCCCTGGATCACGGTTCGAACATGGAGCGTGCTCGGAGGGGGAAACTCGAACCGAATTTGTGTACTTAAGCGTTTTTGTTGGCCAAAAAATGGAGAAGGGCATTCCTCTTCGCACTGCGAACATTTTGATTGTTTCATTTGCCCAACGACCCCCCTTCCCTCGCCGTATTTCGCCCATTTTATCTTTATCCGCCCGGCCACATTCAAACATCTTATTTTTTTCATTGTCTGTTGACCCGTAGATTTTTCCAATTGGCCTCGGTAGAATTCCGCAAACAAAATTCAGTGAAGTAAGTGGATGGCGTAACTCCATGCATATTTCGCACGCGCCAGTTTTCCAAAGTAGAGGTTGCCATAGGCACAAAAGGCATCTCGCGGTGAAAGTGATCGTCGCATGGGATTGAAGTTGACTAAAGGAAGAGGTCTCACCGGCCGCAGAACGTGCTTTCATGAAGTTACGTCTTTTGCTCTAATACTCCCCGTTTGCTCGGAAAGTGGCGATAAAATGACGAAATAATCTTAGTTAAGTCGTAATTAGAACACATTACTGTTCTAATTCTTGATCAACAAACACGCATCTAAAAGTCCACTAAAAAGAGACTGAACATTGTTATTTCTAGTGCTTGTAAATGTAGTTAACTCAACATTGTCCTTGTTCTCGAAGCGAGCCGGAGACCAACAGCTTACGTTATGTACACCGTCGGGGGTCGGGAGGCTATTTTGTGGTTGCTGGGACACTGGACGTTGGAAGAGGTCAGAAGGGAAACCCAATTTCGGTAATAGTCGACTATTGATAGCAAGGAGGGCATCAATCGGTTAAATTCCATAAAAAGGAGCGTTGGTTTTAATGCTTAGCATATTTCCACAAACAAATTACGATAAAGTTGATAAAGATGATAACGATCTTCGTCAAAACGGGTCGTGCTCTGTTACATTTGTTTTTTAGAAATATAACAAGTATCGAAAATAACGTTTCTCGTCTTAATAAAATGTTCGAAGTGCCATCCGACCGATTAGCAACTATTCCTGAAATGTACAACCAAGTGAGGATTGAGAATTCCCGTTGAAAATCCTTATCTACCGTGTTTCGAAAGTCAATGGAGGAAACCGCATCCTTAAGGACCTAACATCCTATTCCATTAGATTCTGGCGATGTTTGCAATGGATCGGCATTGCCGTCGTAGCAAAATTAGTTTTCAGGTAGGCATTGCCTCGGTCAAGGGCATATATATAGAAAACGTAAGTCGGATTCATCGCAGGAATAAACCTGAGACGCATGCAGGTCATGGAAACTGTCCGGCGGGTTATACCAGCGGGCTAACCGCGCGCTCGCAGGTTAACCCAAAGGTCACAGGTTTCAATCCCGTCTCGGGGATATATGTTTTTTGTCTAAAAATCTAATTTTACTTAATGGTTGGCATCAGTCGGGGAATGAGACCGTAAAAAAACCGATATCCAGGTGCCGTAGTTTTTTTGCATGCATCCCTATACCTAATTGAATACGTTGATCCTGCATAAAATAATTATTAATATTTTTTGCATGAATCGTGGTAATTATTTTGGTACTACATAATTATGCACGTGTTCATGCAATAAATGCCTGCCTGATGTGTATGCACCACCTGCCACACGCCCTTGCGGCGGATTGTGCTGGATATTTCTAAGATGTAAATGCAGGGATTACGTGGAAAAGGAGGCTGTCTATTTAGTCTCAATCTCGCCCCAGCAAAGGCATATTATTAGTATTATTACTTTGGAACATGTCCGAATGATGGCAGGTTATTTCCCCTTCCTAGAAGGCGTACGGTTGCGGGGGGGTTAGGATTCCGAAAATCTGGAAAATGAAGTAATGTCTTTCATTTGTTCCCCCACCCGAGTGAGCTCCTTGTGGAAGAGAGGTAGGGGGAAAGTGATGAAGGATGGAATCTCTGGGAAAGAGGGTGGAAAATCTTATCTTTACCCTTCCCCCTCCCTCTCCCCGCAGCTTCTAAAAGAAAGGAGAGCAGCGGGAGAGGGAGTGGGGGTTGCGGGAGGGGAGGGGCTGGAGTGGTGGTTTTTCTTGTGTGGCACGCGGGAATGGCGTGGTGAAGCGCTGGGTGGTGGCGGGAGGGGGTGGAATAGGGAACTGTGAATCCTTTTCTCAAAGCGCGCGGGTAAGACATTTTCCATGTCTTCAGACGGTCGTTTCCGGCGCGGGATTGAACCGGCGCGGAAGGATCGGGGCCTTTGAGAGAGGGAGATAGAGGTGAGATG